>ATSW01069962.1:0-10640 GCA_000444245.1 Botryllus schlosseri
TCAGTGATTCCCAACCGCGGCCCTGAGGGCCGCATGCGGCCCTCAGCTAGCCTTCTTGCGGCCCTCACAAAAATATTGAGAAATCAATTTATGAAAAATAAATTATATTTATAAAATACTCTTGCTTGGCTTGGAGTTTTCAATTAGGATTGCAGGAAAGTTGTGGATTGTATAGTTGTAGGTATATAGATAGGTATTGACAGGACCGTAACTGCCGCACCCCAAGCCCCCCAATTGGGGGGGGCGAGCTCGAAGGGGGCCCAAAATTATTTAATGAATTAGCATAAATTATACAGTATTTTATGAAATTTTATGCAACTTTTTCAAAAAATTTTCGCGCGGGACGCGATTTCAAGTTTCCAACGACTATAATTATTGGGTACTCTTCCGCTAAGATAAAATACGCAAGATTTATCGAAGTGGGCATATCGGCGTTGGCCATTACCGCGCCACGGCGCACAAAGACGTATAAAGTTTTAGGCCATGTAACATGCAACTCCAAGAAGTGTGCCAGACCGATCGGCAACGAGAAAACCTTGGCCGAAAAGGACTGCCCTTACGCTGACCGAAAACTTCGTTATGTACATACAAAATACATATAGGTAGAATTGACCATAGGCGCCTAAATGACTGGCGCCGAATGTTCCTGTCGTGGCAATCCGAAACTCACGAGACAAATAGGTGGGTGTCCGATTCCATAGACAACTCCTAGTCGCTTCGACATCTTCCTGTCTTTTCATTGTATCGCATTTTTGTGGAGTATTGAACTGATAAAATTGCTAATAAACCAATGATGATGATGAAAAATAGGCTACCATCCCGCAGGGAAGAATTATATGCCAGTGAAGAACTACCAATTTGAAATCGTGTGCATCTTTTAGTTTAGTACGTTTGGGCGATTCTATATTTTTTGATATAGCAGACTGGATGTCACCAAATAACATCATGTAACGAAGAAGTACCAACGGGTCTGCCCGTCCGAATTTGTTTAATTATTATTTACGGGCCCTACAGTTTCCAAGACACCTCACTCAGCTCTACCGGTAAATCTGATTGCGTGAGCAGAGAGGACAAGTAATTGATAGCAATGCATTATGCAATTCCCGATCTTATTGACCTATTTTATTTTGAATTATCGAAGATTTTCGCGCTTCACGCTGCCTCACTAAACGGTTATTCTGATTTCCTGGCAGAAGCGAACAACGGGATGGGGGGGTCGGTTTATCACCCTATGGGAGCTCAAGACCTAGGTGTTGTGGGGGGCATGACGAAATGCTGTTTCGTTCCTGCCAACGGGTATACATACGCCTGAAGATGTTTAATTATTATTGACTGGTCTTACCTTTTCAAACACAACTCAGTCGGCTCAACCGGTCAATCTGATTACGTGAGCAGAGAGATGATAAAAATTGATACCAATATATATGCAATTCCCGATTATATTGACCGATTCAATCATGAATTAGAGAAATTTTTCGCGCTTCGCGCGATTAGTAAAGGTTAGCTGCCGACAACGGACACCCGATTTCGATGATAAATAGCAGTAAACAACCGTCTAGCCTATGGGGGGCTTCGAATTTCGGTTTATCACCCTATGGGGAGCAAGAGCAACGTTGATGGGGGCCTGACGAAGTGCTGTTACGGCCCTGGGTATTGACAACTAATTTACGGATAGATGTGCAACAAGTGACTCACGATTGAATACGCCGAGATGCGTACTGCTTAGCCGACAAAAAGCAGCATAATTGGTAGTCCTATTGCTCGCGACCCAAGCGTGCGAATAATTTGATATGTCGGTGTTTATCGGAAACAAGTGTCGCACTGATTCCAAAAATACGAATTGAAATCCAGCCAGGGCAATAAAACTACTCCGAAATAGCCACCAGAAGTTGATGGTTCTGAACAACGGAAGCGCGGCAACACAATGGCCAATGGCGTCAAGCGAATGATCGGAACAATGGCAATTTTCATATTTTGATGACTATTTTGGGTTCCTTTCATTGCCCCGGTATTCGTGCGGCCCCGACCGTACTCTGAAGTTCTAAATTTGGCCCTGACACCGAAAAAGGTTGGGAACCACTGATCTAGATGCTATGTCTGTAGACACTCGCTGCTATGACGACACCTACGATTTTAAATGTGTTGTTGTTTTGAACGTCATGCTCTTACGACGATTGCCATTTTGACTGCCCGACTGTTCTCACACTAGCTATTTTCAAAGCAAGCCAAAAATAACATAGCTCAAGGTTGGGGGCACCACTTGAATTAGATTAATGCTGAAATGCTTACACATATTCAGAGTGACTAACTAGATATTGGCCAGGGTTGTAATGACTCGATTCCCGCTCGAGTCGCGATTTTTTAGTGACTCGACTTGACTCAATCTGTGTATTGACTCGACTAGACTCAAGTCATTGCGAATGACTCGAACCAATTCATTTGAAGGTTCAGACGGCCAAGACCGACATTTCAAGGTAATTACGAAGAATACGAAAGTTACTAGACTATTAATATATTGTCTATTAGTACTGGTACTTGAAAATGCGACCAAAACTGTTAAAAGTGAGTAAAATTAATATATTAGGAGTGCGAAGTATTCGGTATCACCGAGCATAGTTGGAAAAGGTAGGTTTAACAGGACTTTAACACGTAACTGAGCAGTCAACACAATGACTTGGACTTGGACTCGGACTTGACTCGGGTCAAAACTTTTGCAGTGAAATTGACTTGTAATCGGAGCCTTGTGACTTGGTTACAACCCTGATATTGCCTGTATTGCCCGAAGATGACTTGTACGTCTACCTGAACAGCTTTTGAACTGAGATCACTATAACAGCATTTTGCCAACGCATGCGCACCATTTTAATGAGCGCCGTAGCGGCTGACATACCTGCAGGTTTCGTATATCGAAAATCGTCCAAATCTCCCTTTCTCACGTCGTATAGAGTGAGATATTGAAACGGGCGTTGATACGTTTCGGAACGAAATTCTTTTTCGTCCATGCCGACAAAGTGGTCGTTTTCGCCCGATTCCAGGTTTTCGAGTATCTTCCTGGGCGGGGAACAGCTTACGAACGGCAGCAGCTTCAGGATATGGCGGGAGGAAAAGATCTCCTGTAAAGGAACAATTATGGTTAACAACAATATGAATTGATGTAATAGCGCGACCAGACGTTGTGCGGTTGGAGTGCAGGGTTGTAATGACTCTAGTTATCGCGATTGTTAGGTGACTCGATTTGACTCGAGTCACTTTTTCATATGCGTAAAATTATTCGACTCATGTCAAATTTTGTATTGACTCGACTTGTACTCGAGTCATTGCGCATGACTCAAACCGAGTCATATGACTCGAGACTAGGACAGCCAAGACAGACATTACATTGAAGCTTAGAAGATTGGTAAAGTCGCCACAATATCGCTATTTCGTCTATCAGTCCTGATACTTGGAAAATAGGGCCAGAAACTGTTAAGACCGAGGAATATTACTATATTATGAATGCGAGCTATTCTATATCACTCGAGCTGAGTTGAAAAAAGTGGGTTGGACCGGATTGAACTGAAACCGAACAGCGAACCTAATGACTTGTACTCGGACTCGAGTCAACACGCTATGATCAGATTTGTAATGTGGTGGATTTTTGTTCGACAATAATTTCTAGTTACATTTTTAGACCTACTTGGAACAGGAGAGATTCCGTCAAGAGCTCGCAAGTCACACCACCCGTACAAAAGAGGTCTTACTTTTTCACGATGGTCACCAAGCGTCACTTCAATCATGTAGAGCTGGTGAGGGTCTTTCTTCCAGACGTAACCATCGCTATCTTGAAGAGACCCGAGCACCAGCAAGTTGAACACGAACGATTCGATACCTTTTTCGACCTGCGCGACAGACGTGTTTAGGGTCATCCGAAAATATTCGACTTCATTTTCAATACGAATATAGTGTTCATGGGTATGTAGAAGTTTTGTACCTCAAGGAGCATCTTCGGATTTGGAAATGTTTGTAAATTCAAGTATTTGAAGAGCTTCTTGGAGGTACAGAACTTCTATATTCAATTGAGTTTTTACTGGTATGGATTATCTGCGGAAGGAAATTTTGGTATCAAATGATCTCAAATCTTGATCAAACTTGGCTCAATACCAGAGGCAGGCGTGTTCTACCTGGTAGAATGATAGAATTTTGAGTCAGAGTCTTAGTTATCTACTTATGATTTGTTTTCTGAAAAAAATTCGAAAACTCGGTACCGTATATGTGTCAAATCCACTTTCGGGTGATTTTTTTCTGCATAATTGAAAATTTCAAGTATTCTACTAGGTGCTTAGGGGTCCATAGACACTAAATAAATCATTGTGTTGAGTTGATAAGCATTCCTTGAAGAGACAGACTTTCCAACATGACAAGAGTTCGATTTGAAAATCTCTCCCCCAATTTGGGCCGAAGGATATATTTTGAAAAACCAAAATTTACACAGAATATGGAGTATGGTACAACGAACTCACACACCAAATTTCAAGAGGCTAGGCCGTATTGTTTGGAAAATATAGCAATTTTAAATTTTCAGTAACATATCTGTACCTTCCCCCCTTAAATAGAATATTCATATTGAAATAAACCTCGTGATTTCAGCTGACACTCGTCAGTGGTAATCGTCAGCTACTAGTAGAGTATTGAAAAGCAACATTGTACATCAACAAACCTATCACTAAATATGAAGTAATTGGCATAAAATTTGAATACTTGAGATGAAGAGATCGCTTAAGCTAAATATACCATTGTTATATGGTACACAAACTCTCTCTGTTGGCGCAAACTAGGTTGGTATATTTTGACTAAAGTTGACTTCAAGACACACAAACGAAAGTGTGTGCAGCCTTTTCCGGCGGTGATGTGTTTCGATATGAATATATATTAAATTCAAGTGTAAATTTCATATCACAAATAAAAATCATGGGGATACTCACAGCCGGTGTCAAGTCGATGTGAACAATCAGCGGAGTGTCGGTGACATTCTGGTTTTTGATTGGTCGCAACAATCGTTCCACGACGTAATCGGTATCGATGGCTCTCTCCAATAACCGTACTGTTGTTTTGCGGCATTTCGTTTTGAGGTTTTCACACGTACGTTGTACGTACAGCGATTTACCTGAATAAAAAACAAATAATCAAATCGGCAACATCAATTCGCCAGCCTATTGCCAGACGTGGTCTGTAATGAAATACTTTTACTCTTACGGATTTGGTGGTCAGTAACGAATTATTTCCACGTTTCCAGAATAGCTTGTGCTTAATTTCACAACTTTGACCTTCTCTGCATATTTCAATGTGCCTTCAAGGCTGTTTCAGACAAGCTGTCCCAATGGGTTCAACACCATCTTAATATGGTTTGTATTATAGCCCTGTTCTAATCAGATCATCATGTATCAGTTATTCATCGCTTTCCTAATCAATATTTACAAATCCTCTATTATCCAGCAGGCTACTGTCACTGACTGCGTTCTTTAACTGCCATTCAACATGTATGCTGAGATTTTAGCTAGTAAAAAGCCTACTAATCTGCAGTCTTTTGTATACCAATACGACACTCACCGACTCCAGACCGCATTGAATTCACGACACGGACTGTGGAATGATCCCTGTCAGCCAGGGCGGCGCTCGACTTGAGATTGCGCGAAAGCTTGAGATTATTCTCGAGGTAAGTTGTTACGTCTGGATTGCCAGCCATCCATTTGCCTTCGATCAGGAACTGAAAAAAATAGGAATGAAATAAAGGGGAATAGCTCCTCGAAAACGGCATAATATCAATGGAAGAGTATATTCATATTGAAATAAACCAGAATATTTTCAGACGTAATTGTCAGTAGCTAGAAAAGAATTGAAAAGAATTGAAAAAAACATAGTATATCAACATTGTGTATCAAAACCGTGTTATCTTCCATTGTCTCCTAGTTGATTACGATCTCCCTTGACGAAAATCTTTGGGTTTATTTCAATATCCAATATATTATTTAATTGTATCTCCAAGAGTATCTCTAAATAATATCAATCATTAAAAATGTGATAGTTTTACCCGAGGTCAGCCTTTGCTTAGTGTTAATCTTACGTAGTTGCAAAGCTGCCACAATTATGTATGAGTAGGGGTTGAACTGGAGACACCCACTATCTCATACCTTATCAAAGCAGGTTGCGATATAATGTTGCGGCTTGCTTAGCAGTATGACGAGTTGATAATCCGCGTTCTTTGTGGATGACGTCAGTTGATTGAATATTTGTTCCGTGGCCGCGGAAACGTTGAAATTGAGTTTGTCAGCGAAGGCAAGTGTGAAGAGCATCTTGCTTGAAGACTCTGTAATAACACAATAACGTCATAACTACGGGAGGATGTGAAGTGAACAGTAAGAAATTGATGTGTGTATGTGTGAATGTGCAATAGGGCTCTTAAAAAATGACTTTTTTTCTCAAATCGCACTGGCTACTTGATAAAATTGTTAGGTTACCTAATTTAAGCCTACACACCAAATTTGGTTCAATTCCAACCTGTGGAAGCGGAGTTATTGCCGTCGAAAAATTTGGATTTGAATAAAATAGTATTTACGGTGGGCACCACTATAATAAAAAATTAAAGAATTGGTCACCGTAAATACTATTTTATTCATAATCCAAATTTTCCGACAGCAATAACAACGCTTCCACAGGTTGGAATTGAACCAAATTTGGTGTGTAGGCTTAAATTAGGTAACGTAACAATTTTATCATGTAGCCAGTACGATTTGAGAAAAAAAGTCATTTTTGAAGAGCCCAAATGTGCAATGAATTGAATTACTGACACAACATCTGAAACTGATAACATATTCACGTTTCTTACACGTTTGAATGCTGGAGCACGAATAATCGCGGTTTCAAAGATTCTAGGTTGGGAACAAAATATTGTAACTAGAATTCTCGTCGATTTATATTTCTTAGCGAAAACGAGCGTGTATACTCGGAACTAGAAAAAAAATCGCCAGTTATTACTCTATCCAGTTTCGAGTAGTAGAATCATTGTGCGTAGCCTTAGTAACAGCCCAATTCCAACACGGTTCTTGATTGCCAATGGCTCATTTTCAATTGAACAGTAACAGTGTGTCTAGCGTATAACATTGTAGAATCTGTGTCTTGAGAGGATAAAAATCATATAAATACGGTGTTCCACCTCGTAAACTGCCGAAAGTACCATAAGTCCACATAAAACCAACTAAATCACACCATTGATACCTGTTTCGCACATAGCTCTCCTCATAAAGCGTTCCACTTCGTCGACCGTCGTGCTTTCAGAGCACAGAAGTACTTCGGACACGGTCGGCAGAGGCTGACCACGGTCCATCATGTACAAGTACAACACGGAATGTAAAATCTCGTGCTCGTGACACATCGCCAGGTTGGGCCGGCCTTTCGCGAACGGCTCGACTAAATTACGAGCGACCTTTGGCCTTGGATGCTTTTCGCAGAAGAGATTCAGAAACTTGCCGAGATGCTGGATGCTCAGCGAATCATGCAGGGTGATAGTCTGTAAGAAACTAGAAGATATCAGACATCACAGCAGTAAAATATTCATTGCATTAGTATGGGCGTTTTCAACTGGTCGGCCAAAGGATCACTTTGAGCTGAACCCCAGAGCTATTCAAAAATTGTGGATTCAGTGAAAGTTCAGTTATATTTGCTATAGAACTCCTGCAAAAACATCTATTCCATTGTCAGCTGTCTCTGGTGATGAATATTTTAGGCTAACCTTGTCAGGGGTAATCGTCAGCAACTAGTAGAGAATTGGAAAGAACACCTTATATCAACAATTGTATCGCAAAATATGACATCATCGGCATGAAATTTCGAATAATCGGGGCCAAGAGAGCACTTAAAGATCAATGTACTATTTTAGATGGTACAGAAACTCCTATAGGCTCAGACTTGGTTGGCGTATTTTGAAAAAAGTTCGTGTACCATCTAAAAATAGTACATTGAACGCTCTGTTATTCGAAATTTCATGCTGGTGACGTCATATTTTGGGATACGATTGTTGATATACAGTGTTCTGTCCATTGCTGACGTTAGTTGCTGACGATCAACCCCCCAGTCGAAAATATTCGGGTTCATTTCAATATGAATATATTATTCAATCAAATGAACGTGTGAATGGCCAACACGAAATCTGTCGTCCCGATAATAATTTTTCGCACAAACAGGATTATCCAACAAATGTTTGCCAATAGCAGAGTTTATGGCCTTTGCATGTTCTGAATCAAGCTTCAGGGTTTGAGTCAAGGGTGAGCCTTTCGCCGAGAGTGATGCGTGTGTTGTAATAAATCCAGGGACATTCTGTGGTCCTGCAAACGTTGTCTCTACTAGTTGCAGGCGATTACCCCTGGCGAGTGTCAGCAGACAATATTCAGGTTTATTTCAATATGAATATACTATGCAATTGTATATTGAAGTTCTGTACCCCCAAGAAGCTCTTCAAGTGGTTATATTTCAAGACCATCTCCACCTCGACTTGAAGTAGCGAGATACGTCTTGGAAATCACTAACTAGTTGTAATTGATTCGAAATTCACGGAGTTACCTCTACTTCTACATGAGTACAGATGCTGACTACTCTGGTAACATATTCCACAGTACCGTAGTTTCATCATGGTATCGCTTGCAGATTGCTTCCACCGAGTCCATCGCCGAATTGGTGGCCATGGAAGTCTGAAGACGGCTGATCACTCTTTCTAACGTGTCCGCAGACCGGTCGTAGAGAATATTAACGATATTTCTCTCGTTCATCTGCTGATGGAGAGATTCTGAAGAGAAGAATGGCACACTTTATGGGTAGATTACGTGAGGTGATATAGTCACCTAATTTTCCGGTTCAAGCCAACCTTGAAAAGACTCTTTTTGGTACAGAACTTCACTATACAATTGAATAGTATATTCATCATTCATATTGAAATAAACCCGCATTCGTCTGAGGTAATCATCAACAACTAGTAATGAATTGGGAAGAACATTGTATATCAGCAATCGTATCGTGACGAGAGTCAGCCAAAAATATTCGGGCTCATTTCAATACCAATATACTTTTCAATTTTACGCCGACTTTCTGCCACTACCTGTGCTACGATTAGGGTTGGTAAAATAATTCGAGTGCTTGAATTCGAGTCAAGTAACAATTGTAGTGCTTCGAGTCAAGTGCCAAAAATATACGGCTTCGCACCAAGAGTTATACTCTACAGACAAAAAATATAGACGAAATACCTATTTCCACTGCTGGAGTCTCGAATTTGGGTGAAAAACTCTTGAGGTCGTAATTTTTACCCTCAATTACAATAGAAACACATATTTTTTTAAAGTAAATTATTTCGCTTCAAAATCGGTACGGTTACCTCGTAAATTTTGGTCAATTGTAAGTAGAAGTTGCTAGGCTATTCCATTAATGTACATAATTTAGCTTCAAAAACTGTAATATTGTATATTTTTACTCGATTACCAGTAGAAATAGACGTTTCTCTGAAAAGCACATACGTACCATACTGTGGCTTTTAAAACTGTAACGATGTAATCACGTAAATTCTTGTTCAGTTGGAAGCTTAAGTAGTAAGATCTTTTTAAAGCAAAAATTTGATTTGAATGTCGTAAATTCATAGCCATATTTTTTTATTTTTTGACGTAAATACTTAAAATTCAAAATTTTCATGTCATAACTTTACGCTCGATTAGAATTAGAAGTTGCTGCTATATTAATGAAAATAATTTTGGCTTCAAAAACTGTGATGACGTAAATGTATACTCGTTTTCAGGTAGAATTAGCCATCTTTTTTGAAGTCCATAATTTGGCTTCAAATACCGTAATGTCGCAAGTTTACACTCTGTTACAAGTATTCAATGTAGCTAATAGTGAATAATCTGGTTTCAAAACTGTTGTCGTACAAGTGGCATAGTGTAATAAGAACATAACTGCCATAATAAGAAGCAGTAGGAGTTCGCAAAAGTAGCATTGCTTTGCGATCTCTGACGATAGCTCGTTCTTATTGTCAGACGAATCTGAGCCGTTCTAGCTGGGTCACTATTAAACACACCCGATTCCCTGTTGAATTCGTCACACAGCTGCGCGATCGTCTCCTCTTCGAATTGATTCATTAAAATCCAAGTGAGGTAATCCGGCTCGGCATTGCCGAATTCAGCTTGAACTGCGGCTTTCGCTTTGTCTTCCGTGATGTCCTCTCCGTCCATAAGCCTGCGAACCAGCGCGATTTTGTCGTCTTCTACGTTAGCTTCGTGGTCTGCAAGGCAAAAGGAAATTGACTCGCATTGAGAAACGCCGGACTTGAGACCAATCAGAACAGTGGTTCTTGACCTCTTTTTCTCCAGCTTCCCTATTCCGAAATTGCATGGGTCTGGCGCCCCCCTATTTTAAGGACTGTGGTAAAAAAACAATGCGTAAGTGGTCGCGGTCCAGTTTCGGGTAGTACTTTACCATCAGAAATATTTCATGCTTGCGCCGGAGGACCACTCGACTAATTAACGATGTAATAATTGAATGTGCTATATTCGGGATCAAATCAAGGTTGTTATAACAACAGTAGGAAAAGGCCTACAAGCCTACGCACTCGGATGTACACTAGGGCT
>ATSW01069969.1:0-20463 GCA_000444245.1 Botryllus schlosseri
CATGTGGACCTCCTCAAAGTCCTCATTTTACATGGAGGTCATCTGCAATTCATCTTCATCTTCTCCCAAATCTGATATTGTAAAACTCGTGGCCACGTTAGCATTGTGTAGATAGGGAACAGGATCTCCGTGTTTGTACAACACCCTTGAATGGATCGTTAAGTAGCAATTGACGGCGAAAGAGAGACACCGAGTACTTAAAATTACACAGAGACTCGCAGTTTTCGACGGAACACCAGTGGCGTTTGTATTGAATATAAAAATTGGATCCGTGAAGTACGATAGCATATATAATTTGGTAACGCTTACATCATGAACGATACTCGATATGCGGAAGACTCATGACTCTGGCAGGGCAGTCAATGTTATTAACTTGCGTGTTGCGAAGTCAGTTGATATTGGTCACTTCAAATACGTACACAAAATCATCGGTAATACTATAGACATTTGGATGCTGTCGTGCCAATAAAATGATGTCAAAATCCACCATTGTCGAGGACGAAACTCGCTCCCACCGTAGCGTGTGACAGATACATAAAACGGTATTTAATCATAGAAGTGTCCGTTCGAAAATGAGTCGAGGACTATGAAGAAAATATGATTGATAATTTTACGAGACACGTCGTACACGGTTCGTACAAGCCATATCGGTAGTTAGTAATCAGATTGTTTGGAAATCCGAGCAATTAATATATCAAGTCGATCCATGTATACGCGCAGTGTATATTAGAAACGAAAACACAAATTGCTTCAGCTGAGAATTGGAATCGATAAAATCCCGAGTTGTGAGTTTCTTCAAATTGTGAAGAACCAGCAACAAGACACCAAAGCCTTCTTTCCGAAGCATCCGTTGATCCATATGATCTTCGGGTCGATGGGAAATCATTGTTATCCAACCGATTGCATATTGGTGATACATGAGCATGATCCGATACTCTTTCTTCTTAAAATCACCCCGAATAATGCAAATATATTCATTTTCTGACAGGCATCCACGGTGTCTCCCACCAGTTACAGTCTGGGCGTATTGACGAACGTTCAACTTACATTTGTTAGCTGACTTAAGATCCTACTGCGTTGACTTTTTCAGTGCTCCGCATGCGCCCCCTCACTTCTTGCGCAAATTTTCTGAAATCGCTCTCAAGCTCATCGAACGAGACTTTCTCCTTTCGTATTACGTTTGATTTCCGCTTTTTTATTCGCACGCGACTGGAATTCTGCGACTCAGATTGAGGGCCTGGTTTTTCCACATCATTGGCATTGTTGGAAGCGACCTTGGCCTTTGATTCGCCATCTTTCGGCTCGATCAGAATATCCAGTCTGCTTGATACTTTGCCGACCCACGATTCATTTCGCGACAGTTGGCTCTGCCGAGGCGACGTTTGACCGGGCGACTTGTCCTTGGGTTCCGATGTGTCACGTTCGATTTTTGCATTCGCGTCCTGACACGACACTTTGTTACTGCTGCCGTGTAGCTGCTGGTTGCTGGACATACTGACTTTGTCGAGAGTGTCAGCCAGTTCATTGATATCGCTCATAATTCGTTCGAACGACATCGCTTCTTGCAATGCGGGACTGCTAACGAGCATCGGCGATTGGGGATCTTTACATGGAACGAATGACGAATTTCTTCTGCGAATCTTACGCTTGATATGTCGCTTGGAATTCTTATCGAATTTCCCGGTTGATTCCGATCGACTCATGGTGCTCTCTAGGTTCGATTGCAGCGCCCTCATAGGACCTTTGTTTCTGGTACTTTCCTTGGAACGCTGCCTGCTTGTGCGCATTTGTATATTATAGTCACCAGACGGCGGTCGGAATTCTGATATCTTAACCGGAATACTCCGTTTTGACATTGGTTCTGTAGCTGCAGCTTGGTATTCTTCGCCTGCGTCGTCTACTTTGTCGGAGAAATCAGACGGGGAAGAGTCGTTCCGCGATTTCAGCCGGTTACTTTGAAACGCATATCCTTCTGAATCAGTGTCGCTTCTCGTCTCCCAGTCATTGGATGCGTCCGTGAACTCGGGATGGCTTCCACGCCGAATGTGGCGACGCCGCCTGCCCCCAGCTTGTCGCAGCCCTCTGTGGCGTTTGTTAGTGGGTTTTCGAGGTGGAGTCGGGGTGACAAGAGAAGTGATTGATAACGTCGAAGGATCGCGAGGCGTATATAGTCGCTTTCCGCGATAGAATGATATAATATCGTCGGGTGAATTGGCTGTGGGATTTTGTCGGCTTCCTGACGGCGGTACAGTAGCGTTCAAGATGTCGTATCCTTGACTTGACACAGTGGCTTCTGTGGACGCTACTTTCTCGGGGCTTTGTACGTTATGCGATGTATCATACGGATTGTGACTTGTTTTCCCGGGCCGATCTAGCCCCGGCGGACTAGGTGTCATTATCTCTTGTGAGTCGTGGCTGTACCCTGATTTTCTTCTGATTCCGAGCAAACTTTCAAGGGAGCCGGCGAGCCGACGAAAAAACGACCTCACACGTTTTCCTTTAGTTGGTCTCGGCGTTCCGGCGCTATATTGAAGTTGATCGGTGTAATTTTCCATGATCTGACTTCCCGCGTCGTAACTTGCGTGTTTTTCTTTCCCGCTTGGTGTGTCGTGCTTCAACAAGAATGATGGGTGTCTCGATGAACGTGATTGATGGATAACGTTATCAAACGATAATGTGCGCGTAAGTCGTAATTTACTTTTGATGGACGTCTGTTTAGCGTCTTGCGGTGCCTGCGCGGGTTTAGTCTGGTGAGACTGGATAGCGATCTGCTGAACTTTTATTGACTTTGTTTTAGTCATCATCTCATCAGGTTCGAGTTGGTTGTCCGATATTTCTTTCTTTTTGCTGGACTGCCTTCGTATCGACCGACCATTGCCTTTGTCTGGTTGATTCGTGGTATTTTCGATCGAAAAGGTTAGGTCGATGTTGAAGTTATCGTATTCATATGATGCGCGATCTTCATGATCGGAACCTGAAAGCAACAATAACTCCCATGAGAAAGGGTGGAAGAAGTAAGCCTAATACGGTATGGTAACGAATGAATGAAATGTAATTACAAAGGTGGTAACTAGCTGGCACGCATGTTTGTGGTGAAAAGGAAATAAAATGCTGATCCGTGTGAATAGCCTCCTGTTTGTTCAATGCGATCTGCCAAAATTATAATATATCTTGCGTCAAATTAGTAAGCGTCCAACCAATGTAGCTTATGTGTATATAGCTCAAGGGCTGTATAATACACTTGCTTGGTTGGTGATCGATGAGTTCAGTGAGGTAGATCAGGGCTGGGCAAGCTACTGCAAACGACTTTTCTGTGGCCCTCGAGGACATTTTTACGTAATATTTCGCTTCGCAAAATATTTGGAAGAAAGAAAAAAATTCACCTTCGATGAGATTTTATTCTCCTTCCAAATGTCAGAACGACGTATGACAATAAGCACAATTTGTGGCTCGATCGTTGCTCAGTACCAATTTATTGTTTTGAAAGACAAATCGTTTTCCGGATTGCAGTTGCAAAGCCAATTCTAAAGTCAATTCTTGAATTCATTTTGTGCTTGGTTTTGTGGATCAATGATAATAATGAAATTGCTCCCACCAGGGCCTAAAAATTTCGTAGGTCCCGCTTCCACGTATCACAATAAATTGAAAATAAATTGAACGAGTCGATTTTGCGAGACTCACAGAATTTATAAGTGGCGCGGCAGTGTAAATTCCCCTTGCTTGTTGGGTTTTATTTAAACCAAAAATAAAACACACTTCTTTAAAACAAGGCCCTTGTTTAAAACACGTTATTTAATGTTTTTTCTATGCCATGACGTCACGCATATTCAACTGTGACGTCATATGGGATTGATATTCACAATTGAAAACAGAGGGTAAATATAGCTCCTTTGACGAAATAGGCTTCCAACCCCTGTCATATTCGGACCAAAATTATCTTTAACCAGGACCCAGGGGACTACATCGTCTTGAATACTAGTCAGCCTTCAGGATCACCGGACCTCGACCTAACATATCGATCTCGCCTCCCGCCACATGCCACGTTATTTTGTCGCTTGCCTTTATATTCTCTGATTTATTTTTCACTCATTGTGCATGCCTCTTTTCTACTTCGCCTAGGCCACGTTGGGTGTCTGCTTGATCTCAAAAACTAGCCTACTCCAAGTCGTTTCGGCATCTTCCTATCTTTTCATTGTATCGCAGTTCGTGTGGTGTTTTGAATTGATGAAAATATTAATAAACTGATACTGCAGCATTTTTACTGTCGGCGGTCATCACCATCAGAACATTCATTTCTTACGAATGATCTATATGTACGTAGCCTACTATAGCTGTTGAACCGACTATTCCGAGAGTTCCAACCATCATATCGTATACGTCCGCTATATCGGGTGGTAGGTAATCGTCGTCCGTATGTCCATACGACATATTTTTGGAACGTAATTACACAATTATGGCCTAATAATACAACTTAGAAAATAACACAATTTTTTGTACAATAACACAATGTTTTAAACAACCATGTGTTTTAAATGCAACACTAGGCCTACTTGCTTGGCAGGTTGCAACCACTAATTATTCGCTCAAGACACATACCCTTACAATAAATAGATGATACATTATACAAAATGCTTTGCTTGACAGACGTAGCCTACATGCCAAAAATCAACTTTTGTGACTGGAGAATAACTTCTAAGCATCTGTCAACGAGACCTGTCCGTCACCTACCATCACTTGCGTCACTGCTTCTGCTCGACAGTCTTACAGGCTTCGAGTTACTATCCACTCTGGGCTTCCTCGTGATCGCGCGGTGCATCGTCCCAGAATTTCCCCTTTTCAACTCCATTTGTATTCCCATCTCAGTCATCACTCACAATTCCTTTTCCCGGCGCTAATCCTGCATTGCCTCTTCTATAACGACTTCGATGGCAGAAGATTAAGACAACGAATCCTGCAATCGCTTTATATCCAAAACGTGACTATTTCCGAACGTAACGCCGAACAGCAGTCTCATCTAATCTAATCACCGCAAAATCAAATTTTTGAGACATAACAACAGCGCTACATTAGTAAAAGATGACGCGTAGTAACCGGAACCTCTGGCATTCGTCGCAAACAATTGATACGCTTCCACACTCGGAAATCCCTCCATTGTTTTCGAACTATGAAAGTATGAATAGACTTATGATACACACGCCTATTCAGCGATTAGGTGAAAATCTACAAGGAATACATCGATGATTCTGTATACTTCAAACCGCTACCTACTATACATCGCAATAATACGCCAACGTGAATTCCACAGATTTTTCACCACGCCTGCACGGATTTCAAAAATTCCTCCAACAATGAGACACCTTTTCTTCGCACGCCAGGGAGGCAAGCCAGACAATGGACAACGTTACAAAACACATTGATAATATTGACGTGTATCTTTAATTGAAAAATTAGGAGACGCAATTGTAGCAGCAACAACATTAATCACAGAGAGGAAATACTTCCATATATGGAATCAACACTTTTTCTCAAAGTCGGCCCAAGAGGTTCGCCTTTCGGGTTCCGGCAAAACACTCCAGTTCGGAGAAGGCTCGTTGGAGAGCCAATTGAAATCGTCGACCTTGTCCCAGTTATTTATCCCGTTCCGCAGTCCGGAAGAGATCAAATCCGCTTCGTAACTTGCGTAGGTCCAATTATATGGCGCGAAACGCAGACCTTCGCTGTCTTCGATAATCGCTCTGCTGGTGACGTGCAAGTAGAAGTCGGTGTCGTTGGTTTCGTGAATACGAAGCTGCTGACAGCCGTTGACTATGCGCGATGATTTGCATCTGAATAGAAGCCAATCAGGTCAAAGTAGTCAGCGATGGTACACAAGTATAAGTGACGTCATAAATTTATTCTCCAGTACAAGTAGAAGTAGAGATTCCTACGGCTCATCAAAACTACTTCACATAAAATGGTGGTGTGTAACTAATCATATAAGTAGTTTAAAAAGTAGATATTGTCTAAGGAGTAGGGCAAGTTTTTGTTGCAGTTGAATCCGTGGAAAGTTGCATTTATTCATTTATTTTAGAAAAAAGTTGCTGAAGTTGCATTTTGACCACATTTTGCTCGGTTGACTAAATAAAAAGGTCAATTTTCCGGCACAGCTCCCGAAATACCCGTAAAAGCGTTACTTCAGTGCTGATTTACGGTGTTTCAGTCGAATTTGGCCGTGTATTTCACCAAAATCGAAAATACTTTCATGAAAAATCGAAAAAGTTGCATGAAAAATGTGGACAAAAGTTGCAAAAAGTTGCACTATAAGATTCCTTCAAACAGCTTAAAACAGCATTCTACATATCTTACGAGTATTTAGGAAGCTGCCGGAAGCTGTAAAAAAAGTTGCAAAAACTTGCCCTACTAATGAGGTGAAAACTTCTTAAATTACACAGTGCATCTTCGCGGCTAACGCAATAACCCTACTAATAAGTGCAATTTTCGAAAATAAATTCAATCACAGTGACGATTTCGCCTCCTTGTGATGACAATTCAGCTCACAAAGGTGATCCATACATACCCGAAACTATTGACTCATTACAGTTTTTTTAGTATAAGAAGTGGTATTGTTTCAAAAAACTCTGTGTCAAGTGATGCCAGTATCGAGTAGCGTATACAGAAATTTGCAGAATATTTCGAAGTTGTTTCAAGTAGAAGTAGAATAATATTGGTTTGAAAGGTTACTTCAATACTTTTGATAAGATGATCTGGACGAATACTTTTATCGGTCGAACGCAGACAACTTCCAAATTTGTAAGATTTTCCGGGACTAATGTAGAATAACTATGGGAGACCCAAAATGATGCCAATCGTCGTGGAAATCAGTGATGTTACATTCTACTCGACAAAATTTAAAAAGTACCTGTTGAACTGCAAGTAGCAAAAAAAACACCGCCATCAAGTAGTTTAGACCTACAACATGCAGGGGTAATTTTCAAGGATATATGACGCCAAGTTCTCGCTGTGACATTAGAAACTCGGTAGGACCAGAGCTGCGATACTAATCTCAACAACATCACCAACAGCGTTTTTGCATATACTCACTTTTCTACAAATACAGACCCGGACACCGGTCCACAAAGTACCGTGCAATTTTGGATATCGCTGATGTGAACTGTGCCGGGATGACCTTGCAGCATCACAACACAGTTCTGTAATTTAGATAGTGATACGTCATTGCCATCAAGTTCTTTCTTAGCAATGCAAATGGTTTCTTCATTCTTTGAAGAAACTTGACATTGACTTAAAAGCTTGTTAACATGAGTTGCTGCTTCATTTTTTACGACAGGAGCGGGCGCATCTGAAATTTCAATCCAAAGGATAAGAAATCTTCCAATAATACTATATTTCGAATAGTCTAAACGTGATTCATCACTCACTAATCAACTAGGCCTTGTCAGTTGTAAGACAAATTCAACTAGAGCTCTAGGCTTGAAACATGTAAGACGATATGCCTATACTAATATTTGTGTAGGATGGAATACAATGGAGAATAAAATTAATAAGGTGTGATGTGAGTTTCATTCTTTCCAGAAAAATAATGCAATAAAACAAAACTACTATGAGAAAAGTCTGATGTATTCTAGAGTGATTTAACACAATTCCAAAATATCTCACCTTTCGCAACCTCTGCCACTTTCTTTTTTGATTTGAAAGCAAACTTCTTCCTCGGTTGTAAAGTTTCTTTCTTCGACAAGATATCAACCTCTAACTCGATTAAAGTCTTTTGCGCTCGACCAAGTTGATACGACCGAAGAAACACAGTGGAGTCGTTTAAAAATTTACGCAATTTCTCGTAATTTACTGACAGTTTTTCCAGGTAGTCCGAAACCAGAGCTCTGTCAGGATTTGACGAGAATTGGTCGTCGTCCAACATTTTCCGAAGTGAATCACACCCTTCCTTGAAATTTTGAATGAAGTACTCATACGTTTCCAGTTTTGAAGCCCTCTCTACATCTTCATTTTTCTTTGCGTTCAGAACCGCACGTTCTTCTTTACGCTTTTCCAACTGAGCGGTGATGGACCGTGCCTTCCTCTCTTGCTCATCGACAGGCTGGTTCATATCGGTGACTAGCTTGATATATATGCTTTTCGCAAAATCTCCTTTTATCGAGTTCTGAGTGATCAAATTATGCTGCTAGAGATCAAGTAAGTGTTTGAAAGTAGTAAATATCTCAATGCATCCTCACACATCCATTGCGTTGTTCATAGCTGCATTAAAAATCGTTACCGGTAGCGAACAGTGTAAAAAATTTCCACTTCACTGAGCTAGGGAGGTAAACAGAAACACTATGAAGTGCGTAGCTAATTTTGATCAGCTGATTCCAATGATACATACCATTGACAGATTCCTACTGTAAAACATCAAGCAAATGTGATATTATACGTATTAATATTTCAAACTAACACCGGCAATTGATGTCAAACTTATATTAGCAATCACCAAGGGTACCACATCTTCAGGATCGATACGACCGTTTCATGTGAGTTGTTGCAACACTACTAGAGGAAATGGAATACAGCAGACCCGGACTCTACTCGGGCCTATAACAAGATTGGGAATATAATGTGAGTTATAGCTATATTTTCATTCTTAAATATGTATAATATTAGGCGAAAAACGGATCTACGGCCACCTTTTCCGGAAAAGCAGGTCAATATCAACAAAAACCGTCAGTAAATTCTCACCTATCCGGGTGTGTCTTTTATAGATAATGCCGAAGCGCGGATATCAACGATTTGCATTTTTGCTGCAGTCACCATAGGCTTTGTGCGAGCTGGTTTTGTTGTATTTTTGTGGTTTGTTTACGCTTAATTTTGGCTCTTGCACTCCGTACAATGTCGGAAGTTGATGAAGGTACTACCGAAAACAATGTGTCTGAGGATAAATTGACAGAAGACCCGCCATCGCTTGTACAAGATCATGCTGAAGCTACTATTCCAGAAGCATCTGGTGATAATGATAATTGCAATGACGCACCGGTAGAGATGGACACTATGCCGATAACAGAAGACGATACACATCAGGAGCAGGAGGAAGCAACTCCAGATCTGAAAAAAGAGTCCGATTCCAAATCGGCCGATGATAACGCGGTAGCAAGAGCCGAATTTAAGTCAATTTCCAATAGTGATATATTGCAAGCAAATGAAGACTCTCGGTCGTCTATACAGAGTGTAACATCATCAAGGAGCATAGACCCAATTCTAAAACAAGGCAGCTTGTAAGTATTCTAGTGTTTTCAAGACAGTCTTTATGAGAAAGATATTTTAATTTTTACCTTTACCTTGCAGGTTTTCTTCAATATCAGCATCCAATCTCATTGAATATCAATGGCCAATTGAAAGCACTTCTTCGGAATATTACATGATACAAGAGCAGATCAGTAGTTTCCTTGGTGTCACCTCATTTAAGAGGAAATATCCAGGTACAAATTTATTCAAATTTTCAGTGATTATTGTGAGATATGCTGTTTGCTTTGACGTGCACCCCTAGCTCGGCCCTTCCAAGTCATCATGTTACAGTGTAGTATACGATAGAGATACTGCGGCACATACTCGTACATTAGTATGCACCCTTTATTGTTGTTTTTGTCTACTACATTGCCAACGACCAGACTCGAAACAGTAGTTGTTGTCAGGATTACCAGTGAACTCTACCCTTGGTGAATTCGGCCTCACAAACTCGGCCATCGGGAAATTTTGTAATAAAGTGTATTAACAACTATTAATATGAATTATTAAACTACTAATATTATTATTATCAAGTGATTGGTCAATCTCAGATAGGGGAGAATTACGTGCTGTGGTAGATCTCGCAGTGCGAGAGCCTGATATCGAAGACTGCACCACGCACACTACTGGTTCACCATGATTGGTTACTGGAATAAATCGAATGTAAAAAACATGGAAAGTCAATGACCGATTTTGCAGCTTCGTTCCGCTTCGCTGAGGCTGTATTCGGAATAATTTTGCGGCAGCGACTAGAATTTCTGGCAATTCAAAAGTTATCTTCCAGAGGTCAGAATTTACTGAATCTGGTCTTGATCAAAAGCTACTGTCGCACTGATTCCGAAAATATAAATGAAAATATGGTCCTCTTTTCTGACTTCCAAAATATGGTAACCCTAGATATTATGGTTGGGGGATATTCATGTCAGGGCACCCTAATCTTGGGATACCATAACCCTAACTTGGACCCTAACCCACCACCAACCCTAATATCCCCCTCCTCCAACCCTAATATCCCCCTCCCCCAACCCTTATGTCCCTCCTCCCCTAACCCTAATCTTGGGATACCTTGACCCAAACTTTGACCCTAACCCACCACCAACCCTAATACCTCACCCCAACCTACAGTTGCAATAACGAGCAGACCACGCGTGGTTAATATGTGAGCGTCGCGTTCTCTCCCGCGCTTACGCAATCCGTGATCACGTGATCTTATCACGCCGTGACTGCGTGATCTACGCATGCCCTGACCTCCGTACAATATTGACAAATCACTTGATAATAATATAATTAGTTTAGCCTAATAATTCATATTAATAGTTGTTGATACGCTTTAATACAAAATTTCCCGAGGGCCGAATTCACCGAGGGCCGAGTGTGTGAGGCCGAAGTAACCGAGGGCCGAGTTCACTGGCAACCGTTGTCAGCAATTAGTTGCGCGTGACAGAGTGGATTTGGGGGCAACGTAAAACAGAACTCTCTGTTTAATAACCTGATTATTCTATGCAGAAACGCTCTCGTCACACAGGATTTATTTCTGAAAATGAACCGAGATTCCATAGGGGTTTCTTGCTTAGAATTATTTAGGTAATTAAACCGAAAATTTGGCGTGACATTGCTACCAATTCCACTCTGGGTCAGCGACACAAGCTATTTTATGCTGGGAATGATGTGATTCTTATTGACATGCACCTATTCTGCAATGATAGATATCGATCGTCATAAACTTGGACCACAAGAACTCAATCATCTGATGTTGAAAATGCTTGTCAGTGAAGTACAAGTAACTCTCGGTAAGTAGGCTGGTCAGTGGTCGTTGTTTTTGTTAGAAGATATAATTATACGTAGATTGTATTATACCTGAGATTTGTTTTCAATACCTAATATTTTAATTTGAATATCCCTTTGTGCTGTGTGAAAGTAATAATGTATTTCGCGCAATGTTTTTATTAGGTTTGACAGCTGTTAAAAGCCGAGATGTTTGGGATTTGATGATGAGAGAGTATCCGGAAAAATTCAACGAATACCTTGCTGCACAAGATGAAAAAAAGAAAGAGAATATTAGAGGGAGACATCAGCAATATACTGCAGTGAGTACGCAGCTTCTAACCTGTCGATATTTTTACTATATCAATCAAAATATTCAGGTTTATTTCAATACGAATATATCATCCAATTAGAGATTGATGTTCTGTACCTCCAGGAAACTCTTCATCTATCAAATCATTTAATGTTGATCACGGTAATTCTATTGACCAACGCCTGGATACATTTTGCTATTCCACTATTATAGGGACCTAAACCCCAAATGCTGGGCATTTCACTATCTTTAGATTTGTGTGTGACTATGAAATTTGTTTTCCTAGCATGTCCCTGATTTTGAAAATATAGGAATTTCTAAGCTATTTCACTTTCATTTGTCGAGCAATGCCAGGGATATCTAATCTAGACCAATAATTTGGCATCACAAGGCTTTGGAGCCCGGCTTTCAATTTGGTGAATGTCATTTAACACGGTGCATACTTAACAATCTAGCCATCGGTCGAAAAATCGCAATTGCCAAACTACATGAAGAAGGCTATGAAGCAGGTTTCCGATTTCAACGCCAGACTCAACCGACGTCGGAAAGAGGAATACGCCGTTTATTACGATATGCAGACCAACGTAGGTTTCAAAATGTAACAGACAATGATGATTGTAGGAACGCTATTCCTCGATTCAACGGTTCTTCCAGGTTCTTCAACTGCCTAAAATCAGACGTAAAAAGCTCCACCCGGACCTCACAAGACCAAGTCTCTATCCATGCTCTCTCATACCTGGTCAATTTCAGGAGTACTGCCAAAAGTGAGTTGGTTGGTGTAGGAAACCATTTTCTGTTGAAATGTGTTACCAGCTGAATACAATGTGTGAGTGCAGTGTGTGGTACTTCAAAAATGCTACTCTCACCAGTATTTTGTTATTTTCAATGCCTTAATTACTGTCGTACAGGTATACTTCGGATGAACTGGGGTATTTCCCTCTCAATACAGCGATTCACGGCCCGCCTGCGCCAACTCCCGACGAAATCAGTGAATTGATGCAATATTCCGGCTCTGAAAGTGAATCGGTATGCAATGCATTCATATGACTTCATTTACAATTGAAATTGAACAAATATTTTCTGTGTTCATGGCATTTCCTTCTACGTCTATTCAATTACTTTACAAACGTCATGTGACATTAAAAATTCAAGTCATGATTGTATTTAGGAAGAAGAGGAGGTGATGGAGACTGACGCAATTGCAAGCAAATCAGAGCGATACCCTGTAAATGAGCAGGACCGTGAAGAGAGTACGGAGAAAGGTAACTTATGCAAAATTTGTTTTCCAAAATCTAGGTTTGATTCGGAAATTGCGGATTACGAGCCATTACGTAATTGTTGCAGAATTATCGCACATAGCTGAGCATTTTGATGTAGGCTTGTTCCAGGGTTGTAACCAAGTCTCAAGTCAATCTCACCTCTATAGTGTTGACTCGAGACAAGTCCATTCATTTGTAATTCGCCACCGAGTCGAGTACGAGTCCAAGTCAGCGAGCAGAGGGTCGAGTCTGAGTCATGGTATTATGACTCGAGTCCAAGTCGTTACGTTGACTGCTCAGTTTCGAGTTGAAGTATTGTTGAAACCACTTTTTATAACTCTGTTTGGTGATATCGAATGGTTCGCATTTAAAATATGCTAACTTTCATCGCTTTTAACAGGTTATGGTCGCATTTTCAAGTACTAATACCAATAGGCGAAATACCAACAGTGTGGTTACTTTACTATTCTTTGAATTACAATGAAATGTCGATCTTGGTCGTCTGAGACTCGAGACGTGCGCAATGACTCGAGTCGAGTCATTACAACCCTGGCTTGCTCGCTTGCAGATCCAATTATTTGATGGTCTTTCTTTAAGTTCTCGTATTGAAACTGTTTTAAGACTGTGCGTACCCATTTAGCATTGTCCAGGCGTCATTACAATCAATCCTTTGGTTCAGAAAGCCACGAGGAAGTGACCCGAAGCTCGAGTCCGTCCAAAATCGAAGAATCGGAAATCAACGAAGAAAGCTCAAATTCCACTGATACCATTTCCAACAAAGATCAAAGTGTGGCAGGTTCGGAACAGGCCAGCAACTCTGCCCCTACTAAGGAAGAACTGATGCAAAACTACATCGAGGTGTGAACATGCACTATTGCAACAATTATCGTATATTGTTCCTTTCCGCTCTACAGTCAATTCTATTGATGAATGATTACTCTTTTTGTCATTTCCCTAATCTCAATTGACGGTAGATCCTGTTTTTATTACAACAGGATCCTGATAAACCAATGTGCGGGATTTGTCTTCACGATGAAACGTCGAATAAGAAGGGAGAGCCAGAGGATCTAATCAGCTGCTCGCAGTGTGATAATTACGGTAAGATGGGTTTTTGTGTCGTTTGTGCTGGTGTTGCGAAAAACCGTAGACAGACACGGTGCCTACAGTTTGCGTATCTGAAGAGTCACATAATTGAGTAGAGTCAATAGTAATACTCGGCAGTCATTATTTAGCAGATTTTTTCTGTGGTTTTGTGTTATTAGTGAATTGTGACTTAACCCTTTTGAAATCTGAGACCTCTGATGGCTTAGACCAGTGGTTCTCAACCGGGGGTCCGCGAAGCAATTTCAGGGGGTCCGCGAGACCTCCAAATTTTTAGTATGGTTGATATTCTAATTTTCATTTTTTTATTTGAGAAAGCATGAGGCAGTTTCGCACAACAACTGCTAAAACCTCATGACTCATATCATCGTAATAATCGTCTGACATGATCGTAGTGTGGAAATTCATTTTCATTGCCAATTTTCCATTAACCTGCTGATGCAAACATATTGCTGTTTAGAGACGTTTTGTTGGGGTTTGTGGAAAAAGTAAGAATATGGAGATAGTAACGTCAATCAGGGTGACTTCGTAATGTCTGCGAAACCTTCTCGATTTGAAGTTGTCAGTCTCATCAAATTAGTGAACAGTCGTTTGAAATAAAAGGTTCCGGATTATTTCACTAATTTGTCCCAATGCAGGGATTGAAACCTCGCCCCAAAACCCATTTTATCCTGTGATATACATAACCATTATTTGAACAGCTTCTTGGAGGCACAGAATTTCAATATACAATTGAATAGTATATTCATTATTCATATTGAAATGAACCCAAATATTTTTGGCTGAAACCCGTCATAAATCGGACAATGGTATACATGCTCCTAAAGCTGGGCTATCAGATTTGGCGCATTCTGATTGCGGATGCCCTATGGACAAGGCTGTTGTTTTGATGAACAAGGAGTGTTTCGTTGCTATCAAAGCATTACGCTCCAACCCTGAGATTCATGTCACCAGTTATATTGGTATGCAGCAGCCTTGTCTTGTTAATGTTCAATTGTTCATGGTCAAAAATGTGTGCTCGTAAATATATATGTAAAACCGAACAGAACAAGTAGTTTCATGACAGTCTTTCTCAGGTTGGAAAACTTGGATCCATTCTTTGGCGCATAAAATTTGTCTATACTTCTAGATTAGGATTTTACCTTGACCTCGGAAACTCTAAACGGTCCGATCAAAATGCCGTCGCGGGCCGAATCCGGCCCGCGGTCTGTTGCCCGTCCCTGCGCTAGATGCTGGACGTGATATGTTTATATAATATTTGTTTCTTGATTTTGATGCCATAAATGTTGCGATCGCACCAAAAGTATCGTCGAAGCGTTATGCGTTAATATTGCATTAGCCCCCATCTATCTTTGCGGAAATGGTTTTCGGCACTCCTCGTTCATATCAAAACGAAGACGCGGATTTTCAAGACACGACCACGTACTTCAAGAAATACGGCAGCAAAATTAGCTTTGAAATAATAGAAGTCTACCAATTTCTACATAAATACTATGATGTTATTTGCATGAAAAATCATTATTTTGCTATTCATCTCAAGCCTACAGTTCATATTTGCACAAGACAGATATGAAGGTTGCACCATAATAGAGCTAAAATTGAACTAAAACTTCAAGGGGTCCGCGAGAGTCCGTGACGGTCAAAAGGGGTCCGCGAAGCCAAAAATCTTGAGAACCACTGGCTTAGACCAACTTCATATGGTGATATCTTGACTCGTATACGTCCTAGAGGCGTCATATTGGTGTGTACGAAAAGCTAGCAATTTTCTGATTTATATGATACCTAATTCAAAGTGTAAGGCATGAAAGTTTTCGAGTACCGACGATCTTACATGAGGAGTTCGGCCGAAAATACGCAGGCCTAAAGAAGTGGTTATCACCCAAAATTTCCAGATATTTTCCGAGTGGGAAATAGAGTCAGAAATTCTGCCAGAACATCAGAAGTAGGCTTGTGTACCGCATTCTGTATAGTTTTTCACCGTTTCAAACATCAAACCTTGTTGTGGGACGTATTCTGAGGGGGTTTGTTAATTTTGGTCACGCTTCGGTGATTTTCAAGAACATAGTCAAGTTGAAATCCAAGTTTGTGACCGAATATGAGTCATAAACTGGTTTACTATGCCTGCAAATGGTTGGATACGACAAGAGAAAGCATACCACATTGTTTCATGCCATTAACTGGGCGGTAGGGATCCAATTCGGTATTGATCTTGAACTTGACCATTATGACCACTCACTGACCACGGCCATATGTAAATTTTAAGTATTTTTGATTTTTCGATATCTGGCGAGCCGCACGGTTTACGGCAATGGTTGACGGCTTGTTCGAAACCGGGCAACGGTGGCTGCACACCGATGCATCATTTTCGACTCTCTGACGTTATCCCGGGGGTCAGTCTTGAAAAATGAATGAGGAAGAGATTTTTTAGAAAAAAAGTTGGTTTATTTAATCTTAGACATGTCTAGGGGTGTTGATAGAGAGAGCGGAAACGGTAGAAGGCTATACCCCGCCCGCTTTTAAATTGGAACAGCTCAGATTCAAGTCTCGGTGAGGTCACGGTATGAATTTCAAAAGTGATGCTCAGTTCTGCAAAAAACTGCAGATTTTAGAAGGGTTAGCTGAGTTAACTAAAATTCGGCTAAGCCACTACTAGTCGGTTAGTGGACTGTTCTTGGTACAATTGAGAAGCCCTGCATCACAGTGGCATATCCAGAGCAGTAGCAGTGCGATTACAATACGTTTTCCGCAACCGATTCATATTTGCGCGATTCGTTGCGCCAAGTCACATTCATTTTTTTCAGGTCATCCGTCTTGCTTGGACATGAGCAAAGAGCTGGTGTCGGTGATTGTGACCTACAACTGGCAGTGCCTCGAATGTAAGACCTGCACTTATTGCAACAAGCCGCACCACGAGGACAAGATGATGTTCTGCGACCGATGCGATCGAGGGTATCACACGTTTTGCGTCGGCCTGCGCAACTTACCGTCAGGTACTACTTATTCGCGTTTTCAAACGCTGTTTTGAGCTTCTGAAGCAGCCTCATTTTTTTTGTGTTTTGTGATCCAAGTCGAGGAGACACTTGAATTATTTTGTTCCTTCTCTTGCAAGAAAAATAACCGCGAGCCCAAGTTTTGTGTCAACTTTGTTTAACTGTAATTGAATTATATTTTACTTTTCGAGGTTGTTGACGATTGGATATTGACAGAGGTGGTCAGCAACCGCGTACCACTTTTTCTAAAGATTCGTGTAGGTCTGCGTACTTGCAACATCTGAGTCGGTGGTTCTCAATCGGGGGTCCGCGCCGCCTCAAAATAGTTTAACATCAAAATTGTATTTTCTTAAATTCGGAAAATCACGAGGCTGTTTCGCTTCATTACTAGTAAAACTCCGGAGCTCACATCAACAGAATGGCCGCCTGAGATAATATCGTACTGCGCAGACTCATTTTATTGCTAATTTGCCAATAGCCGAAACACAATCATTTTGATGAATAGAGATGTTTTGTTGGGGATTGTGGAAAAAAATGTTGGATGAGTGAGGTCAATCACGGTGACTTCGAAATTGTTACAAAATGCATTGTGATATACATAACCCTTTTTTCCACAATAACTTCAAGATAAGCTGCTAGATAGAAATGACCAGGCTTGATGTCATATGTCCATTAAAAAATTTGCTTGTCAATTTTGGTGCCATATTTGTTGCGATCATACCCAAATGTGTCGTCGTAAGCGTTATCCTTCATTAGTACACTCGCCACCACCTATATTTGTGGAAATGGATTTTTGGTATCGTTCATATCGAATCGAAGGCACGTATTTTCAAGACACGATCACGTATTTCCAGAAATGCAGTTGCTGAATTTACTTTAAAATAATAGAACATGAATGGTATGGTCATATTTACAAGACAATCCGTTTTGTTGCTGTTTATGACCAGGCCTACAGTTATCATTTTCACAAGACAGATGATGATTGCACGATGATTGACTAAATTTGAACTAAAACTCAGTGAGGGTCAATGACGGTCCGAAAGGGGTCCGCGAAGACAAAAAGGTTGAGAACCAGTGATCTAAGTGGTTATATTTTCATACTGCTTCCACTTCTACTTGGCAGAAGTGGAAAGTAGGTTTGGAATAAGGCTGCATCTCTTCAATGCGTGAAATCATCACTTGAAATAGCCATCGCAGTAACTGCTGCATAGATTTATGAGATCTTACTTGTTTGTAGCGTCATTACTCCTTGCATTAGTTGCCCAGGTGCATTGCACAGTTTCAAAAGTATCCACCACCATCGATCAACTGTGAAATGTACGTGAAACCGCGGCCAAATATACTTTTTGAAACTACCAACTTGATTACATTTTATACCTTTAATTTTCTACTCCCGCATGATGTCTTTGAAATTGCTACTTCTGCTTGAATAGCAGCGCTAATTACTTTAAAGCAGTGGTTCTTAACCTTTTTTCCTACAGCGCCCCCATTCAAAATTTAGCTTGTTCTAGCGCCGCCCACCCCCATAATGTAAGAACTGTAATAAAAACAATGGGTAAGAGGGAGAGCCGTAACAGCACTTTGTCAGCCCCTTCCCATCCCTAAAAACCGATGGTCTAGGGCAGTTGTTCTTAACCTTTTTTCTTCCAGCGCCCCCTTTCTAAAATTATCGTGCTCCAGCGCCCCCCACCTATATTGTAAGGACTGTAATTAGGACAATGGGTGAAAGGGAGGGCCTTTATAGCACTTCGTCAGCCCCCTAAAAAACGATTGTCTTGGACACCCATAGCGTGATAAACCAAACTCATGAAGGCTTCTCCCCCAAGAACCCCGTCGCGTGATTTCGATGGTCAGCAACGTTTATGTAGCCCGGTCGCCCTAGGAGCCAATATTTTCTATGACACATGAATGAAATAGGTTGTAATTGCATATATATATCACCATAAGTTTTTATTCTCTCAGCCCACGTAATCAGATTTACCAGTAGCGCTGAGTGAGCTGTTGTAATGGAAAATGAAGGCCACGTAATTAATAATTGAACATATTTGGGCGTTCCCGTTAGTACAATTAAATCGTTACGTGTTATTTTGTAACCTCTTGTCCGCTATATAGTCAAAAGATATTGAAAAGCATAAACGTAATAAACTAAAGTAAGCACACGATTCGAAATTGGTATTTTGTCACTGGCAAATAATATTCTCTGATGGATGTTATTTGTCCTGTGGAGGTGCAGATTGCGACGACATGATAATTCGACACGACCGATTTAGGTATCTATGGACAATTAGACTTATATACATCGAAGTTTACGCTCAACATAAGGGCAATCCTCTTCGGCTATAAGGTTTTCACGATGACGATCTTTTTGACACACTTCTCGGAGTCCCATATTCATCGGAACTTCATATGTCTTCGTGTATCGTGGTGTGGTAATCGCCACCGCCAAAATGCCTATTTCTATTTTCCATAATTATGCGTATTCTTCCGTGAAGGAGTCGTCAAAACATGATGTTCAATTTATGTTCATTCACCAAAAAATTGAGGGCACCCTTTGAGCTAACCGATTGCGGGTTTGAGTTGCAGCAGTTTCGGTCTTGGTAAGAGGTCAAAGTTCAGTCGGTCTTTTTGGAACTTTGCTATTGGAAATATTTCGCGCTTTAATCGCGCTCAAGGACTATTCGACTATAATAAACCATATAACAATTGTGTGTGGTATATTCAGGGTCAAATCAAGGTTGTTATAACAACAATCGGGTACGGTCTCATACCCAGTGGTTCGAACCCTCCCGAATTCACATCGGCGATTGGCAATACGGGAAAATTAATGGTATTGGATTTTGTCTTGGTGCTTTGTGTAACTAAAATTAAGTCAACTTAGAATGGGATGCATATACCTGCTCACATTGAATTTAGTATTGTACCCAGCCATTTATTTTAACATGAATGTATTCCAAACAAAGCAACTCATATTATACAAAGTTCATGTGAGGTTATGAACCACAACACGAGATAGTATCATCCTTTATGATAAGATGTTCAAAGAAATATTCTGACGATTTAATTTTGTAGCTATCAAATACAAGTATATTTAGTTTTTCATTTCGTGCACAAAGCTTCAAAACTTATTTTATGTACAAGGGGCTCTCACTCTCAATCGAACGTGATATACAGTGCCTCCTTCGATTCACACGCTGTGCGCTGCGGGATATAATACCTAATTCGAAACATTTTGTTGAAAATAACCCTAGCAAGCGTGACGGCAGTGTTTTCAATAACGGTAAATTGGCGATCTAAACGTACGCGCAATTCGTTTTATAAGAATTATAATAACCCACTACATTTAGGAAAACATATGTAGCAAACATAGTCGCGTATCGCGACCAAAAATTTCGGGATTTGACTTTTTTTTGTAGAATGTTAATTTGTTCTGAATACTCATTAAGGATATGTCCTACTACCACATTATCTACGGCGAAGCCATTTTTCTTCAGCCCTTATCGCCCCCCATATTGCCCCCTGAGCGTTTCCGCCCCCTTCAAAATCGCCAGCGCCCCTTGGGGAGCGCTGGAGGCAAGGTTAAGAACCACTGCTTTAAAGAGTAGCAGCTTTAGTTTGACTACCTCTGGATGTATATCATCCTTATCAATCTGATTTTGACTTGATTATTATAAGTTATGACGGTCTTGTTTTGCGATTTTATTTTCGAATTTCCACAACCAGGTTTATGGATGTGTCCGCAATGTACGCGGTCCGACCCGGACTTTGCCAA
>ATSW01070037.1:0-16820 GCA_000444245.1 Botryllus schlosseri
TTCTCTCTCTCTGATTATATTATGTTGAAACCTCTTCAGATTTAGGATATAGATGGAAATGTCAATCATGAAATTACTATATAGGAAAGATATTTTGAATTTATTTTTCCGAAGAAAACGAGAATTGGATTTGTAATTGAAGTGTGGATTTGGATTTATGCGCGGACTGATAATAATATTCTACGTGCGACTGACTTCATAATCAAGATAATCATGATCATCTTTTAATTGAAAAATCTTAAGATTCGGGATATAGATAAGGAATTTCAATGTTGAAAGTAGGCTGCTACACAGGAAAGATATTTTGAATTTATTTTTCATAAGAAAAAAGTTATATTTGTAATTAAAGTATAGATTTGGATTTATGCGCGGACTGACCTTATTTTGCATGTCGCGACTGACCTTATTTTGCATGTGACTGACCTTATTTTAATTGAATAGTATATTCATATTGAAATGAACCCGAATATTTTCGGCTGACACTCGTCAGGGGTAATCGTCAGCAACTAGTAGAGAATTGGAAAGAACATTGTATATCAACAATCGTATCACAAAATATGAGGTCACCTTGACCTTGACCTTATTTTGCATGTTTTTGACCTTATTTTGCATGTCATCACACCAACCCTGTTAAGTCCGCGCGCACTCACCAACTGACTGCGCGGTCACTTGGACAACAGGGCGTAACGTGTAAAAAAAGGTCATCACTTTGTCTTTTTTGTGCTTAGACACCGTGTCAGCACTGCGCAATTGCGCAGCTTAGAGGGCACATTGGACACCGGTATATAATAACTAATGTCTGATTTTGGGTTTAAAAGTAAACGTTTCATAGATCGGATCATTTTCAAGATGCACTCTATGGTTGTTGTGGTGGTGGTTACCCTTGGTGCAGCGTCTCGAGTTACCGCGGTGACTTGCTATAACGGCCGCAATGGCTATAACGACCACAATGGCTATAACGACCACAATGGCTATAACGGCCGCAATGACATTGAAAAAGAAGATTGCACTGAGATTAACGGAACGTGCTTCTCACTGACGAGCCTGGTTTCACACCCGGCAGTCGGCGACCCGTACACTGTGAACACCAGAGGCTGTATTTCGGCAGAGGATATGAAGCACGATAAATTTCTTTGCCGTGGCGTTGCCCCGCACCTTTGGTGGAAGTGTTGCAACACGGACTATTGCAATTCTGACCAGCCCACTTTTCCGCCTGCGCCTACCACACCTCCTGAAGGTGCCAAAAAGCCCCTTTCGACAAATGTCATGGTGGTTGTGGTGTCAGTAACTATCGCAGTGCTTGTAGTGGCGATAGGGTTGCTAGTCATCATTGTGATAAAACGCAGGACCAGAGTGGAATCGGTGGTTGTTTTCGACAACACGTGCGTGACAGACGGATTTCTCGCGTGATTGGAAAATTTCATCCGTGTGACGGAAACATTTTTCGCTCCAATTCGATGCTAATTACTTATTAAACGACACAATTTGCTAAAATTGACCTGGTATACACCGGGCTAGGGTTACGCCGTATATTTGCTGTTGCGCAAATGCCATGTTTGCTTGGGTTCATAGTAAAGTGCAAGTGCCTTGTTCTGGATCAGGACTCGGGTATCGTTTTGTGACGTCAGCATAATTCATTAATCGGCGTGATCAGATATATATATGCACGTATGAAGTTGGAACGACTGATATTTCAGAGTCTACCTGATTATCGGGAGTGATTTTTTGTTCTGTTCTTCTGTGATAGCAGGCTTACTGCATGTTTGACATCTGAAGCAGATAGTGGAAGACACTATTGGGGGTACAGAACTTCAATATACAACTGAATAGTGTAATGATATTGAAATAAACCCGAATATTTTTGGCTGACACTCATCAAGGGTATAATCGTAAGCAGCAGAAGAACTTTGTATTTGAACAATCATATCACCAAATATTCATGTTTATTTCAAAATGACTAAAGGTATGTTATTCAGCTATGCAGATATAGGGAGCATGCGTATCACATGGTTATTTAGTTGAATGATCACTATAATTTGTTTTGAATAATCACTATGATTTGTTTTCTTGTTTCTGTACAGAAATAGAATATATTCTCGATTCATGCTAAATTACAACGTTATTGCCGTATCCAACATTGCGAAACAGTTGTCGAGAATGTGCTCTAACGGAAATCTGGTGAATGTTGCGAAAAAGGCTGCGGCATATCGTGCGGTGAACGAGCATGTCAAGGTAAGACTGCTTCTGTCTGTATGGGGCATAGGCGCTGAACTCTTAATTTTCCGTAGGTAGGCCTATACGGGATCGATGATGTCATAATTGACAAATGAGCCGACTCGCAAGCGTTCATCAACACCAATTACGGCAATTACATGTCGCTTGTATACGATGACAAAATTAAAATACTATCAAGCAGGCACGTAGCCAGCTTGGGCGCCTGCTGAATTGATTTCAAATTTACCAAAGTAGCATAGATTTATTAGGGTTAAGTACATGCACGAATGCCAATAATACATCAATCGGATCAACGTCCTCGGCATCTGCAACACATCTTCTTAACGTTGCGTTCTAGTATGGTGTAAATCAAAACCAAATACGCCACTTGGGTAGGGATTGCGTAAAATTTGTTCTGCATCGTTTTTGTTAACAGCTTAACAATTTAAGGGGTTGACAGTAGAATTTAAAGAGCAATTTTTATAATTTTTTGAATTAACTCAAAAATTTCAATGGGCTCTGCGTCGGCGTATACTGGTTGGAATTGAGCCAAATTTAGTGAGCAGCGTTTTTTAAGCAACCTATCAATATACCAGTGAATCGACGTGATCCGAAAAAAAAGTTATTTATGAACAACCTACTGTACAGTGTTCACAATCGTCTGCATCTAATAACTACTGTAAACCGGGGTAACTTTGGACACTAAGCAGTAAAAGATTTAAATGGTTATTAATGGAAAAGGGATGCCGCTGGATGTTCAATTCTTTTTCATGAGGCAAGAGTACCACAAGTAGTCCTAACGAAAGGTGGATTCATTTCACTACCAAATGAACTTGACCCAACATTGATAAATTAATGGCGGGGGTCAATTTCATCAAAATTGATGGCCATCAAACTTCTTACAGCCAAACATAGATAGCATGTGATTCATAGATTCAATCGCAATGTGAGGCCATAAATTCTGCCGTTGGCAAGCATCTGTTGAATAATCCTGCTTGTGCGAAAAATGATCGAGATGACAGATTTTGCGTCGTTGAATGGAGTCGTTCACTTTCATTTGTGTGCCTTGGCGTCGACTTTTATCAAAATACACCAGCCAAGGCTGTGTCAACAAAAAGAGTTTGTGTACCATCTAAAAATAGTACATGGAACGCTCTCTTATTCGAAATTTCATGCTGGTGACGTCATATTTTGTGATACGATTGCTGATATATAATGTTCTTTCCAATTCTCTACTAGTTGCTGACGATTACCCCTGACGAGTGTTAGTATAAAATATCCGGGCTCGTTTCAACATGACTTGAACATGACTCGTGACTCGGAACTTTGTGACTTGGTTACAACTAGAGCTTAGCACAACGGGGGTACTTGAATCTGAATCAAGTATTAATTCTAATGATTCGAGTCGAGTATTGAGGGAGATATTTTTGATACCTGAAATTTCACGCACCTAGCCACTAAGAGTTGATTTATCATTGAGAATTTTAATCAGGCATTGTTTCCACTGTGTGAGGCTGTAAACCTTGGTTGGTCGTATCTCTGCATACGAAACATGTAGTGCAAAGCTACGCACGTTAGTGGAAATGACATGTATGTGAAGTTGTGACCAAAACCCACAACATTGTTACAAAGTACAATGAAATAGGTACAGTAGAAAAAATTGCCAAATATAATCTTTAATGTGATGTGGAACTTCCATTGTATTCTTTCTAGTCACATATAAGATACAGATCTAACCTTTCTACATTCATTGTGACGTGATCATGAGTGATACTCAAATACTTTACTCGATGGCTAACTAACACTCTCTGGAACTCAATCTGGCCAAGTCCTACACACAACCCTGGTTTGTATAAGTTTTGACGTGCTTCGTATAACGTTCGACTTATCTTTACAGGATAATCAACGTATTGGCATTGGTAGCGGGTCGACTATCGTGTTTGCAGTGGAAAGGCTGCATCAGCGTGTACAGGAAGAGCAACTGAATGTGACCTGTGTCCCGACGTCATACCAAGCTAGGGAGTTGATAACCAGCCATGGTCTTGTTCTGGAAGACCTCGATATGAATCCTGTGTTGGATGTTGTAATTGATGGAGCTGATGAATTCGATGATGACTTGACGTTGATTAAGGGAGGCGGGTAAGAACCAGTTATTATTTCTTGAACTGTGATGTCATCAAAAAGGAGTTCACTCTCCTAAAGCGTGACAATGTAAACGTCTGTACACCAAGTTTGGCTTGTTTCACATGATACAGTTCTGTTGCATCATTTTCAGGAAAACCAGAAATTACTTAAGAATTGACGAGCATAGACACATTTCACAAATTAGAACAGAATTAGGTTAGTACCGGTATTTTACTTTAATTAGTCTGTTGGACAGCTAGAAATATCTAGTTGTTGAAGTATGGCTGTAACCAAGTTGCAAATTTCACCAGTGAATTCAACTTTTATAATATTGCATCGAGTCAAGTCAGAGTCATAGGGTCGAGTCCCATAGTCTCGAGACCTGAGTCCAAGTCATAGTGTTCTTTGTTCACTTAATCATGCTCAGTTTTGAGTCACGTGCAACTCGTTTTTTACAATTTTGCTTGTGATGTCGAAATCATAATTGTTACGCTGTTTTTTCTCACTCCTAACATGTATATTCGAACAAAAATATGACACAAAAGTCCCGGTTATTACCAAGTCGGAAGGTCTCGAGTCACGAGTCAATCTCAGTGTTATAGTTTTGACTCGATTCATTTCCAATTCACCACCGAGTCAAAGTCAGCTGGTAGAGGTTTGAGTCCGAGTCATATTGTTTTGACTAGAGTCCGAGTTCAAATCATTATGTTCAGATTACAGTTCAATCTGTTTCAACCCACTTTTTCCAACTCTCTTCAAGTGATATAGAATGGCTCGCATTCATAATATTGTAATTTTCCTCAATCTTAACAGTTTCAGGCCCTATTTTCCAAGTATCAGGACTGATAGACGAAATACCAATCATGTGGTGACTTGACCCTACTTCGAAGTTACAATGAAATATCTGTCTTGGCCGTCCTAGTCTCGAGTCATATGACTTGGTTTGAGTCTTGTGCAATGACTCAAGTCAAGTCACCAAAAAATCGCGAAGTCGGACCGAACTCGAGTCATTACAACCCTTACAAAAGTTATCGAAACGATATGACACTAACCAAGTTCTTTTTTCAGCGGCTGTTTGACACAAGAAAAAATCGTCGCTGCATCTGGCAAAGAACTCATCATCATTACCGATGGCAGGTAGGATTCTGTGTATGAAGTAAATTCTCAATTAGGATGTTACTGCTGAATTCTTGTTATTAGGAGTGGGCAAAATCAAGTAGGCCTACCTGAGTGATTCTGTTCTGTCACCCATGTGGCATTGTAACACTATATGAAAATTCAAATACATACCTTTTTTGATACCACAAATAATATTAATATCAGTTCTGCATCACATTGAAGACATAAAGTTTTGAGTTCGAGTCAATCAATGCGGCCGTCACTTCTCATATAGAATATAATGACTGTGGTTACAGCAAGAAGTCAAAGCTTCTTGGGGAACATTGGAAGAAAGGTATTCCAATCGAAGTGATACCGATGGCACGCGTCCCAGTTACACAGAAGATTCAAGCCATGTATGGCGGGGAGGCCGTGCTCAGGATGGCAAAAAGCAAAGCGGTGAGTCGGGATAATTTTATAGGTCTGTAGGCGTGGTAACATCCAAAAATATTTTCTTCTTGCTCAACGACAGGGGCCCGTGGTGACGGACAATGGAAATTTCATTATCGATTGGAAATTTGAAAAGGCCGCAAAGTGGGGTCTGGTTCACAGCAATATCAAATTGATACCTGGTAAGTCGTTAGGGTTGTTCATATCAAAATTACTTTCCTTCCGAAATGTAGCTTCCGTAGTGAATAATAAATTGTTAGGCTGCCCCAATTCCTGCGTGCGAGGGGGTAAAATTGTCCATTTCGACAACCACTAGTTGTAGAGTCATGATATGTTGCCCAAAAGCTGCCAAAACATCATGTTACTGTCTGTCTTGAGAAGAAAGTTTTCTCTATTGTTAACACAAAACGAGCTACAGCCAAAAACACTAACATTTTGAAGCGGGTAAATGGCGGGAGTAATTATGTTACATGTTGGTGTGATTTACACAAGAACATAAATCAATCTTTCCATGTAGTTCTTTGTTGCTATTGTCACATCACGCATTATACGGTAGGCTATGGTGTGTTTCAAACAGTTACCTGATACCTTTCTAAATCCCTTATTCGTAAATAAGTCAATCGGTGCTCGCTATTACTATGTGACTCATCATATCTATCACCCATTATGGATCAACATTCAACAGGCATGCCAAAAAAAAACGAAATCTGAAATTTTTGACGTGATTTACCCCCCAGCTTACACTTATTTTTCTCTGCGTATTGCCCGGCTTTGATATTTCAGAATTCACTCATCAAGAGCCATAAACTTCCATGTCATCGAACTATCCGTTGGGATTGCTAGCGTTCTGATTGCAGTTTTTGTATTTTATGATATCATAAGGGGAGGCTAAACAAATTTTCACTATCATAAAGGGACGCGTGCCTAAAAATGCATGAGATCCACTGATCTAGAGTCTTAATAGAAGAACATAGTTAGGGGCTTGTAGAGAGTTGAAAATGTATCGTGTTCTACATTGTTTCGAATCATGACGGCAAATAGGTACTTTTTTCATTAAGCGTCACCGTCTAATTACCTGACATGACACATTCACTGAGCAGCATTTATTAGCAATGAAATTTAGAAATAATATCGCTTGATTTTTCTGTCGGCCCGCCAACGTATTTTCTACTACTCACTTGGCCCGAATGATAATCGAGTCGCGGTCGAGTGCCCAGCGCTGGTTATGAGGCATTATTGTAGACTTTTGGGATTTGTAACCCATCTGCTACGTTGGGATTTGTAACCCATCTGCTACGTTCTTATCTTTTTATGTTCAGGTGTAGTGGAAACAGGCCTGTTCGTCGAGATGGCGCGTTGCATCTATGTTGGTAATTCTGACGGCACTGTGGAACGCATAGCCAAGCACGATTGAATCGAGCTTCGCTTCAATCTTCATCGGAATCGAGTGCAATCCATTGGCATCGTTACGTGTTCTCAGTACAAAACTGCCTGTTCATGTCATTCATACACAATCGCTGTGGAATCCAATGACGCCTTCTCGAAGTACCCTTATTTTTCTGCTCAAATGTCAGTAACGTCTCACACTGCCAGTCGTATTTTCATACAGTAAAAACGCAATGCTGACACATCCTCATTGATTTTATATATATAGTCCCAGGAAGATAGCAAGACGTAGCCAAGGTTAGTTAGTTAGCACAGTGCTCTGTATGAAGCAAACATTCGAGAATTTCTTATTCAGAGTGATTGCTTGTCCTGTATCGCCTGCTTGACCCGACGGTACCACGACGTGATCTTTGTGTTTTGTTCCAAGTCCTCGAACGACACCAGTCCGTCCATGACGTTGAGCACAGCGTACACAGACTGAAAAAATAAATTTTGAGGAATGCTATTACTGTTTCTTAAAATCTCGACAAATGACCTAAAACCTCAAGTAAAATTGATTTTAAGGGATTGCCCCCATTTTCCAGCCGGCAACTCCCTAATTTCTGCGCGAGAGGGGGTAAAATTGCCCATCTCGACAATCACTAGTCGTAGAGTCCTGATATATTGCTCAAAAGCTGTCAAAACATCATGTTTCTGTCTGTCTAAAGAAGAAAAAGTTTTCTCTATTGTGAACGCAAAACGAGTTACAGCCATTTTGAAGCGGGTAAATGGCGGGAGTAAACGAGCTACATGTTAGTGTTATTGACCTATTTTGAATTATCCGTTGGTTGACTGAAAAAATAAAATTAAAATTTTCAAAAAAGAGGACAAATTCTCTTGAAAGTATATTTTTTTCCTTGAGATGTGTTCAACCAAGCATTGCTACTCTCCGCAAAGAACTACGACCCTACGAAATCGAAGACGCTCACCAGATCGGCAAGGTTTGGTTGTTCGCCGCCCATGAATTTCTTTGTCCCGAGAGCTTTGCGCCATTCGTGACAAGCGCGGTACAGGTCCAATCGCACGTCGTCACTTTGACAGTACCTGAGACGAGACGCAGAGTAGAACTGCTGGAACGTTTTCATCTTTTCCAAATCAGATTTTAGAATCAAGATAATAGCTGCACACAGTTTTTCAAAATTCGATTAAGATTACAATAATTGACTCTATAAAAACTTGGAAATTGATAATTATGAAGAAATGCAAAATGAGAAGCAGCCATCCGTGACATACTGAATAAAAAAAGTGAAACACTGGTTAAGTCCATGCCAAATCAACCACACTAGTCACCACTAGGTCTCAGATTGCAATGAAAATGGAGGGGTAAATCTGCTATCCAGTTCTGACTGCAGCCAATTTAATTTTGTCAAAATTGGTCCACCCATCACTAAGTTATCGCATTTTAAAAAATGGCCATTTTGTGCTCACCCAACCATGAAGCTCAATTACTTTTACACTACCAGTTACAGTAACGTTTACAAAATAGCATAGCCAAGTACTTGAGAGTGGATTATGGTGTCTAATGATAGAATAGAAGAAACTCTTGCTATTGAAGGGAAAATTGTCACTCCATCAAATGGGGTCACCTCATAAACTGACACTTTTCAAAATCGTTCATGCGTAACATGAACTTCAATTATATCTAGCGTAATTCTGTCCACACGAAAATTGCAATGTAACATGTCATATAAAAGCTTGTATGAAGAGGAACGTGGCTAACATGTTTTGCTAACTAATATTTGACGGATAGTACCTCTAAATTAACTTTACATAAATACTTCTGAATCCATGGGGTAATTCAATTTGAGATTATTCAAAGGAGAGATTGGCTATCTCTTAGGTTTCACATTTTGCTGAAATTTGACTTATAACAGTATGAAGTACATCAAATGCTTCACGGCCTAGTGACCTACTGCTTGGCAAGCACGACCACGTTCGGTAACTGAAAAAGCACCCACTTCTTTTTCAACTTCTTGCTTATCAACCACATGGCGAGAGCCCCGAATACTTTGGCCACCACGCCTTCCCAGGTGCCTTTAAATTTCCCGAGCTCTACATGGTGCGCGAAGGCTTGGTAGGCCTCCCGATACGTGCGGTAGACGTTGGGCGATATCAGATGCACAAGATGATCGTCTGTCCACCTGCGCCATTCTGCTTCTGTCCTGCCAAACGAGTACGAGCCCACTCAATACAAAAATTCCGACTCAAGAAAATGACTCGAGTTGTGTCAACGAAAAATTGCGAGTTGAGGCATGACTCGAGTCATTACAACCCTCTGAAATAGCAATGCTGATAACTTCGGCCAGACTCCTACAACCAGAAAACTTTCAGCTTTTCCAAATTATATCAGAATTAGAATTACAGCTACAAATTTCACAATCTCGCTCTGACTCAAGTCGAGTCATTTTCAATTCACCACCGAGTCAAGTCCGAGTCCAAGTCAACGATCGGAGGGTCAAGTTTGAGTCATGGTATTATGACTCGAGTCCGAGTCCAAATCATTGTGTTGACTGCTCAGTTTCCAGTTAAAGTCTTGTTAACCCACTTTTTATAACTCTGTTTGGTGATATCGAATGTTTCGCATTTATAATATACTAATTTTCCTCACTTTTAGCAGTTTCTGGTCGCATTTTCAAGTACCAGTACCAATAGAAGGAAACCCCAATAGTGTGGTTACTTTACTGTTCTTCCGAATTACAATTAAATGTCGGTCTTGAGTCTGAGTCTCGAGTCATATGACTTGGTTCGAGTCATGCGAAATGACTCGAGTCCAAGTCGAGTCAATACACAGATTGACTCGCCTCGAGTCATTTCCATATTTTGAGAAAATGACTCGAGTCAAGTCGAGTCATCTGAAAATCGTGAGTCGAGTCATTACAACCCTGGTCTAATACCACACTACAAGTACTTACTGTCTAGGATCGGTCTCTGTCGTTGTATCGACGCGATCAGCTTGCTCTGCAATTATCCAGTACTTGTTCAAAACCACTTGCTGGGTTTTTCCATCCTCGTCCGTAATTTCAGTTTCCGGGTAACTGGCGATGATTTCGGAGAGATTCCGTTTCCCTCGGTGTTTCATGTAAGTGCCGAGAATGCTGATGATCAGCGACGAGTCTTGTAATTCCTGAAATTAAATAAATAATTCTTTAAAAAAATAAAACTCAAAGTAAATTCACAGGTGTGAGTGGAGTGGAAAAGTATTTTTAAATTTTACCGGCTATCCAATCAGATTGTTAGAATACCTCAAAAGAAGCTGCATATCAAATTTGGCACAATTCCGACCCATAGCAGCAAAGCTAATCGCAGCAAAAAATTTGAGTCATTAAAAAAAGTAATTTTCAAAATTCAAATTGTAAAAAGTAGGTAGTATTGTAAAATAAAAAGTCCAAGTCGAATTGAAAGTAATCTAAAAACATAAGTGCTTGAGTAAGTTGTGCAAGTTTAGTACTCAAAAAGTAGTAATTCGCTATTGACCAATGCTGCAATCAAAGTATCATACCCAAAACGTGATGTGCTACAAAAAATTTCTGATTCAACACCCACAAAATTAGGTGCAAAAGACCCAAACGCAATCTGGCGCAAAAATCGCGCTGATAATTACCATCATTTTGAACTTACATGTCGCCCGTCTTTTGTGTCGATGGTTAAGATCGGCACTTTCTTGTATTTCTCCGAAAATTTGATTTCCTTCTTAAAAATCGGGTGAACCTCCACGCTTTCAAACGGAACTTGATAATATTGAAGAAAAGTCCTGGTTTTCGTGCAAAACGGACACGTCTGGTACTGATACAGGGTCACTTTGAAATCGTCCCATATCTTGATGTCCTGATAGAAGAAATTGATGAAGTTGGTAGCGCTACTAATTCAGGGTTGTAATGACTCGACTCGATTCCGACTCAAATCGCGATTTTCGGTGACTCGACTTGACTCAAGTCATTTTTTTAAATACGGAAGATGACTCGTCTTGTACTCAAGTCATTGTGCACGACTCGAGATTAGGATGGCCAAGATCGACATTCCATTGTGACTTCGAAGAATAGTACTGATACCACATTATTTGTGTTTCGTCTATCCTTGATGGTACTTGAAAATTAGGTCCAGAAAGTGTTAAGAATGAGCAAATTAGTATATTCTTAATACGAGGCATTCAATACGAGACTCAAGAGTTTTAAAAAGTACGTTGAACACGCCTTCAACTCAAAGCTAAACAATGACTCGGACTCAAACCTATGCTCCCGACTTGGACTTGACTCGGCGTTGAATTAAAAATGACTCAAATTGAAGCGAGTCAAAACTATAAAAGTGAGACCGACTCGTGATTCGAAACCTTGCGACTTGGTTACAACCCTGGCTAGTATAAATTCATGCCTCATTTATCTGGACCGATCCACTTATCTGTATATTAGGGTGGAGTGAAAAATGGAAAATTTTGAATTTCAAAACGGACACTTGATATGTGGTGCCAAATTGAAAAAAAATAATTTCTATAATAATTTTGGGCTCGTGCACCCTCTAGTGGTCGTGCAATTGCACCGAACGAGCCAAAAATAGCTAATTTCGCTATATATTGATTACCGCTTCTGCTAGAAAGCTGGTTTTTGGCTTAAAAGATGCGGAAGCAACAAGTTTCTATCTCACTTCCATAGAACTTTTGTCTTAAAAATGAACAGAAAAAAAGTTACAAGCAAATTATTGATTTTTAGGCTGTTTTTAGGTAAAATTAGGCAATGAAGCAGGGTACGAGACCAAAAGCGTGTAGTGATCGATCTTATGACTGACAACTCCATATTCGGAACACATAAATTGCTAATTCACATTGAAAACACAAAACCATCAATTCCATATTGAAAAAAGATATATTTCGCTATGATGCCAAAAGCTTGTATTGATTGATCTTATGACTGACAACTCCATATTAAAAGCACATAAATTGCAAATCGATATTGAAAACACAAAAACATCAATTCTATATTGAAAAAAGATATATTTCGAATATGGATTCACTACCAGAGTATTAGTATGCACAAACTTTAAAATCTTGTTTCGTAATAAAGGATTTCATCTGCTTTCGAGATTTCAGTCTTTGTGTGATGAGGCCATCTCTACGTTCAAATCCCGACACATGGGTAATGGGCATATGCTTCGGTCACCACTTTAACGTCTCTTTCCGCTGCCTGGTTGTGCCAAGGATGATTGATCCTTAATGGTGATGACCTTAGATTTTCCAGCTCAAGATATGAAAAGCTTTTGATTGCTGGTGGATGTTCCGCATCTTTTAGACGCAAGTTGACAATTTGGTGGTATGGCTTGGCCTTGATGTTTCTAATTGGGATTTTGAACAATCTGATTCTAGTGTCAACGCTGTTTTTAGGTTTCGGTTCATTAACATATCCTCCTTCTAAGTCGCCAATTGGAATCTGATATTCTGTTTGATCTGCTCATAGTTATAGACTTGCAAGTCATCTGAGGCCTTCATCATCATCACCGAGCATTCCCAGATGTGCAAAACATGCCTTTTGTTGTAGCAAAGATAGTGCAAGGTTACGATTTGTGTATTAGAAAGCTTTTGTAACATGGGAAACTATGTTGCAGAAGTTTTTAGCACCATCAACAATGGAATTGTGCCTTTTTATTTCAAACCATGACGGAAAATATACCTCAATGCAGAATTGAGCAAGATAGTTCAGATTGCTTGATGGATGACTTTGTCACACATAGAAACTCAAAATTCGGCATGTTCTATGTGGGACTGAGTCATCCATAATTGTACCTTTTTATTTCAAACCAAATAAACCAAATAAACCAAATAAACCTCCATGCAGAATTGAGTAAGATAGATTTCCTGATTTTTTGAGGTTCTATACATAGCATACATGTGCGACAGAGTCATCCATCAAGCAATCTGAACTATCTTGCTTAATTCTGCATGGAGTTTTATTTTCCGTCATGGTTTGAAATAAAAAGGCACAATTCCATTGTATTGATGGTGCTAAAAACTTGTGCATAACATAGTTTCCCATATTACAAAGCTTTCTGATACACGAATTCGCAACCTTGCAGTACCTTTGCTACAAGGAAAAGCATATTTTGCACATCCGGATAATGTATTTTGGGAATGCTCGGTGATGATGATGAAGGCCTCGGAAGACTTGCAAGATTACAACTATGAGCAGATCAAACATACTACAAGATTCCAATTAGCGACTTTGAAGGAGGATATGTTAATGAAACGAAACTTAAAAACAACGTTGACACTAGAATCTGATTGTTTAAAATCCCAATTATAAACATCAAGGCCAAATCATACCACTAAATTGTCAACTTGAATCTAAAAGATATGGAACAGCCACCAGCAATCAAAAACTCGCCATATCTCGAGATGGAAAATCTAAGGTCATCTCCTCAAACATCCTTGGCACAACCAGGCATGGGAGAGAGACGTTTAAGTGGTGACCGACCAAAGCCTCTGCCTATGTGTCGGGATTTAAACGTAGAGATGACTCAATCAGAGAAAAACTGAAGTCTCAAAAACAGATGAAATCTTTCAATACAAAACAAGATTTCAAAGTTTGTGCAGACTAATACTTTGGTAGTGAAATCATCTTCGAAATATATCTTTTTTCAATATGGAATTGATGGTTTTGTGTTTTCAATATGAATTAGCAATTTATGTGTTTCGAATATGGAGTTGTCAGTCATAAGATCGATCACTACACGCTTTTGGTCTCGTACCCTGCTTCATTGCCTAATTTTACCGAAAAATGGTCTAAAAATCAATAATTTGCTCGTAACTTTTTTTCTGTTCATTTTTAAGACTAAGTTCTATGGAAGTGAGATAGAAACTTGTTGCTTCCGCATCTTTTGAGCCCAAAATCAGATTTCTAGCGGAAGCGGTCATCAATATATAGCGAAATTAGCTATTTTGGGCTCGTTCGGTGCAATTGCACGACCACTAGAGGGTGCATGAGCCCAAAATTATTATAGAAATTATTTTTTTTCAATTTGGCACCACATATCAAGTGTCCGTTTTGAAATTCAAAATTTTCCATTTTTCACTCCACCCTACTGTATATGATGCTTGCCGCAACTGGAAATGTGAAAATGCAACGTCGGAACTTATCAAGGAAGTGCACAGTCAGTAGCAGGGATGGGCCTAAGTATTTGAATTTGAATATTCATTTGAATATTTGAATTCCAACACTGCAAAGCTACTAATGTTAACGGAATAAAATATCTGTGAAGTTGTGACCAACCCTCACCATTGTCACTTTGTCACTAACTGCAACAAATACGGAATGGTCAAAAGAAAACGCCAAATTATCTTTCACGTCATGTAGGCATTATATTCCTTGCGATGAATCATTCATGCCAGGTTGACATCAGGGGAGTTTTACTAGAGAATTCAAACACTGCAAAAATTCACACATATGCGGCTGAACACTTTGCACATCTAAGCATCTACATAGCAAGCAACCAGAGATGATCAGTCACAAAGTATCTCTACTTTTCAAGAGGTTTAGCCTACTAGTATTTACAGTTGGAAATTCTGCCATTATTAATCATATAATTACCTACCACTGATAGGCCAACTATATTTTCAAATTTTCTATTCACATGACTTCACTTCAATCACTTGCAAGTTGGAATTGAGTGAAATTTGTTACGTATCGTTTTTTTTTGGATAACCTGTTGAAATTTGAAAAAAAAATTCCATTTTCCATAAAAACACTCTTATAGGTCTGCTTTGTCAGTTTGAAATTGAACCAAATTTGTAATGCATCATCCTAGTGAAATGTAGAAGGTATTCTAATTCAAAAAACCAAAAATTTTCTGCTCCCATAACTTTGCTTCTACGGAATTGAATCAAATTTGATTAGTATTCTTTTTAGGCAACCTAACCAACCATCTTATGAGGTGCCATAGTAGGTAAAATTCAGGGTTGTAATGACTCGAGTCACGATTTTCTGATGACTCGAGTCATTTTCTCAAAATATGGAAATGACTCGACTCGAGTCAATATGTGTATTGACTCAACTTGGACTCGAGTCATTGCGCATGACTCGAACTAAGTCATATGACTCAAGACTCAGACGGCCAAGATCGACATTTCATTGTAATTTCGAAGAATAGCAAAGCAACCACCCTATTGGGGCTTCGTTTATTGGTACTGGTACTTGAAAATGCGACCAGAAACTATTAAAAGTGAGGAAAATTAGTATATTATAAATGCGAACCATTCGATATCACCGAATAGGGTTCTAACAGTGGGTTTAACAAGACTTTAACTGGAAACTGAGCAGTCAACACAATGACTTGGACTCGAGTCATTATCCCATGAATCGGACTCGAACCTCTGCTGGATGACTTGGACTCGGACTTGACTCGTGGCGAATTGAAAATGACTCGACTTGACTCGAGTCAAAACTATAAAAGTGAGATTGACATGCGACTCGGAGCCTTGTGACTTGGTTACAACCCTGGTAAAATTTGATTTATTTTTTAATAAATCCAAAATTTAATAGTCTAATAACTTCTACAGGTTGGAACTAAGCCAAATTCGATGTGCAGCGATTTTTTAGCCAACGTAGCAATTTATCAACTAGCCGATAAAATTTGTAACAAACCTTCCCCTACCTGCTCCTTTTCCTCGTCCTTGTCATCTTCTTTTCTCCAGAAAGCAAGACTGAACAATCCGAGCACAGACATGGAGATGGTGCTACCTTTCTTGCCCGACCCACCATGCTCGCCGTGTGACCAATCGCTAAATCTTTTCGTTTGTGAAAGTCTACGGTAATCTCTACGTATGCAGATGACATGTTGGTCGTGCTTGGTACCTGGCGTTGAGTTTTCCGGGCAGCGATACTTCAGAAATGCTGTGCACCGCAGAAAGTGCGGGTTACGATATGCTAGCCTACACAATGACATGGTTGGATCTGATAAAATAATCAGAACTTACTCAATAACAGAAATGTAGAGAGGAAAACAAAAAAGGTTAAAAAAGTCGAAAAGATTTCATGATATCATCCCTTGAAAAATGCTCATATCTTGACAGGTTCAACAAAATCGTTGGCACAACAATGGTAATCAGTAAATTCGGCATGTTATATTTAGCACATGGTGACACGGGCTTGGACAGCTAGAAAATTCTTAAATTTTTCAAAATAGAATACAAGTACAATTATAGCTACACGGCTTTTTCCGGATTGGATTAGAATTAGAGCTACTGAATTCGCGAAAACTTGCACATTCTAGTTGTCCAAGTCTGCTGTGCGGCCTTTATTCACAATCGTAACCTATTCCTATTCCCGAACTCCTAACCTGAATACATACATGATACATACCTACATGTAATGATGAATTCACCTAGTAGACCTACTGTATTTCACAATATCCGCTGATCTTCAGTGAAATATCAATTTTCAAATTCATTAATACAATATCAATGCAACGTTTTTATAATACCGTAATTTTCCAAGTATAGTACGCCCCCATGTATAATACGCACCCTT
>ATSW01070081.1:0-10618 GCA_000444245.1 Botryllus schlosseri
GGGTCTGATACCGGCGGCGATTCTGAAAGCGCATTGTATGTAGGTTGACAGTTAATGATTTAGGATTGATTCAGGGTATGTTGAGGTACGAAATACATGATGAACAAACAACAGCTGCTTCACAAAAACGTCTAAAGCATCACCGCTTTAATGTGAGGGACACCGACGTAGCCTATATGCCTTGTTTTCAAGGAGGGAAAGCATAGGCGTTTATAAGTGGCGACGGATTCCAAGTTTCAGAAAGGATCTATCATTATTGAGTACAAATATAAAACTTAACAATGACACTACTTTGTCTGTGTGATCTTATTGGGCTCAGGTTGTAGTATATAGTTGAAGTTTTGAAAGCTCTAATGATCGGCTGAATCAGCGGGCTTGGCACTTATCAGATGCTTACATCAAATTGTATTCACTTGCAAGTCTTGTCAAAGTCCTTAATGCTGACGCAGAAAAGGGGTGTAAAATTAAGCGCATACTATGCTTGATATGATATTTCAAAGTCCTTAATAATCGTGCAGAAAAGGAGTGTAAAGGTAAGCACAGACAATGATGCATAGTGCACAGTATCCAGCATAGTTTGTATATCATATCAAGCATAGTCTGTGCTTACATTTACACGTCGTTTCTGCGGCATCATTAGGGAGTGTGAAAACACTTACAAGTGAATTCAATTTGCTGTAAACAACTCAGGAGTGCCAAGGTTAACTGTCTGATTCAGCCGATCCCTAGAGCATTCAAAACTGCAACTATGTACTACAACCTGAGCCCAATAAGATCACAAATTATATTGTTATTGTTAAGCTTTATATTTGTATTCAATAATGATATATCCTTTCTGAAACCAGGAATCCGTCGCCACTTGGATAAACACCAATGCTCTCCCTCGTAGAAAACAAGGCATATAGGCGACGGCGGTGTCCTTCACATTAAAGCGGCCATGCTTTAGACGTTTTTGTGAAGCAGCTGTTGTTTGTTCATCATGTATTTAGTACCTCAACATACCCTGAATCAATCCTAAATCATTAACTGTCAACCTACATACAATGCGCCTTAAGAATCGCCGCCGGTAGCAGACTCCTTGATCACATAATCAGCAAGCTGCTGCAGCCGTGGTCATTTAGGCATAGCCGATCAGCCAATCGAGAGCCGTGGTTTCGGGATTACTAGTCTTCTCACCGTTCGATGGTCGGTGGCACGCCCATTCTTTGGCAGCTACTTTCAAACGCTTTGCACGAGATGTTAACGGCCTTCCCGTGAGCTTCTTTTAGGCCCAGTGTCGTTTTTTATCAATAATCTATAGAATAACACATTACAACGGGGGATTTGTAAGATTTTCCAAATTTTGGACAACCCTAGTGTCCACGGCTACACAAATTTCCTTCCACGGCCGCAGATTGGTCACCCTTGTATTACAGAGTCACATTTTGAGGGTTTTGTTTGTAATTAAATATGTTTATGGGTGTATTCATGTGATTTTACGGTAGTGTCTGCTGAGTGCTGAGTCGAGGTGAAATTGACTTGCCCAGATAAACATAGGCTAATTTTGAGCCGAAGGCCATGGCCTAATCGACCGCGCCAACTCGAATAATATTCTTCCTTTCGACAATATTAAGACATGAAGCGTTTTGGAGTAGGACCAAGCACCTTGTCGAGCTATCATGCTCATTTCCAATGATACTACCAGACGTATACTACTACAAGTACAATGTGGCGCACGAAAACACCTGACAACAGCAATACCTGGTCATCCACAAAATTAATCAATCAAATACGAATGATCGTACGAATTGCGCGGCTTAGCGAGTCAGCTCGTACTTGACGAGTCGCTAGCATGTATTCACCAGAGATAGTTTGAACTATAAGTCAAATCGAACATGTTCCCGGGCCTGCATCAGTTCAAAATTTAACGTTCTATTTATTTTACCAATGGACAAGCCTTCAACATCTAGCACATTGATATTGAGAGATTAAGTCTTAATATACCTCGCGTACTGGTGGTTGAGAGCCACTGGTATATGTTAACAGTGCAGTTTGCAAGCCATGGGCCACAGGATGACACTATTGGGTTGCCTGTATCTTTTAGACATATCCTGAAAAATCAGATTGAGCTATCTAAATGCTTTTGAAAACCTAGAACAAGTATCAGTCACGATTGGCTTACTTTGCATTTCACTGCATGTCAATCAATGATCATTTGCAGCAAAAATTAGCTTACATGCTAGTGTGATATAACGAAAGACAAAATAAGCAGAAGCAGGACTGTGCACACATTTATTATGACTGTTGTGGTGGGACTCTGTGTGAAGTGGCATACGCAGTGATGATTAATTTTTTTAGACACGCCCCGCTTTATGATGGTGAAAAATTTGGCGCCCCCCTTATCGTCATTTCACAAAATCCAATCGGGATGCTAGCAATCACAACAGATTGTTTGATGGCATGGAAGGTTATGACTGTTGATGATATAACTAAAAAATATGAAATTTGATATATATAGAGAGAAACACGCGTGAAATGGATTTAAATTTTAGACACGCCCCCTCAATGATACTGAAAACTTTCGCTCCCCCCTTATCGTCATATCACAAAATGCAACCTAGTGGCGAGATAGCGCAGTGGTATAATCCACGGCTAGAACACCAATGGGTGCGGGTTCGAGTCCGACCGAGGTCGACTTCCGAATTTCGATACCTAAGTGTTGGAGGTTTACCTAGGCTCCTCCTCGCCACCTCATCCGTGTCAGCGGTGTCTTACAAAAAGCCTAGAGGTGGGCCGTGCTATAAGTCGGCAGTTACGGAAAATAAGAAAGAATATCGGCCTGGTGTACATGACCATAGTAGTCGACAAACACCAAGAATACCCCAAAAACAAAAACAAACAAACAAAATGCAACCAGAATGCTAGCAATACCAACGGATAGTTGGATGGGATTGAAGGTTATGACTGTTGAAATGCACAAAATACACGGACCATACACAAAGTTTTTCAGTTGACCACAGCTCCGCGCCCTCTTCAGATACTTCCAACACCCCCACATAAGGGGCGCGCCCCCAGTGAACCACTGCCGTATGCCGTTTTATTGGCGTCTCGATCTTGGCAGTGTTTTGGCCATTGCACGTCAAGGCAATATGGTCAGCCCATTCATTTCAGTAGAATATTCTTCCTCGATGGAATGCTGTTGCCATCTCCAAAGCCGTTTTAGCTATGACGAATAGTGATGTTGGGCACATGAGAATAGCTTATTTCGAAACAACGACAACAACAATACTTCAAACTGCATTTCAAAATGGTTTTCTCAGCTTTCTTCTGAAATCTCAAATCACGTCGTGGGCCGCAAAATATGACTTTGTAAACAATTTTGACAATATTTTGACCTAACGCTACAATTTTGACAAAATTGCTCAACACTTGTCAAAAATTGCTCTAGTTATAATGTCACAGACGCAATCAACGTACTTCTCGAAATTCTTCCAATAAAAGAGTGCATGTCCAACCCATCAGTAGATACTCCGACCAGTTCACAATAACATTGTCAAGCTGAAAACTGCTCAAAACCACGTAAGCAAACAATCCCAGGTAGACCTGAAAAATGGAATAATAATGGAGATTATGGCACTTCTGAGTTAACACACTGATGTACTAATGTGTCAATGTAGTTGCAGAGAATACCGCAACTGATTGTGCACTATTACCAGCTATTATGACAGAATTCTTTCTATTAACTGTTTATCCTATGTTTCCATGATATAGTAATACCTTCAAGTGCTATGAAAATGAATGATGTCCAGCTGCATGTTTAGTTTGTCCTTTGGTAGATCTCCTACCACAAACAATGACTGACATCTTTGCATGAATAACTTGAAGTTAATGGCAGACAATTTCGCCATAGAATTAAAACATTTTAAAACCATTTCAGGATTCCCTACGCAATGCTGGTTTTCGTCCAATGAAGAAGTTGATAACTCCTCAGATACTAGGCACCAAGAGTTTGTCGAATTATATGCTTTATACCCTAGAATACACAGCCTCATAACAAACAGTACTAAAAGCAGATTACTTCACTATCAAGAGAACATGTCTTACCAGAAAAGAGACAACATTCATCCAAAACTTTGAAATCGGACGAAGAAAACGATTCAAAGACTCTTTCTCCTTGTTTTTGTTAGGTCTTGTGCCACCGGTATTTTTGTCTACTGAAAGGGGACACAAAAACTTCGTTACCAGAGCAACTCGATTATTTACAGTGTATAGACGCACCATCTCTTTGAGAGCCTTGTTGTTCTTTTGATATGCTTACATGTTGTTACACCAGGAATAAAATTGTCACAAAATTATGATATTTGGTTTCCCGGATTGTGCAACAGCGAATCAGTGCTCAATTGCCCACATACCTATTTCGCTGTAGTTTTATACCTGTTTCCCTTCCAGATGTAACCCTACTCATTCATCTATTTTTGGGACTGGCGCCAGATTTGCACAATGGCATCTGGCATATTGAGAGACAGCTTGTGGGAATCTCTACTATTTAAAGAGAGGAACGAAAGAAAACGGAATATTGAGAGTGATTGCGACGATATATATATGATATATTCCTATGTATTATGTATGATGTGGATAAAATTACGAACTCCCACACATTTTTCCACTACACTGCTCTCACCATCTGTTTTATCTTCTTTTTCATTAAATTGCTTTCCTGAGAGCTTACCCTTCCAAATCATGTCGAAAAAATTTTGAACAGCGTGACTGGAGACAAATTTCTGAAAAACGAAGACAAATGGACGTGTTATAGACAATTCAGTTATATTTTCATCCACTCAAGAAACAGATTGTACAATGTGATGTAAGACATAATTACAGCGTTGCAGTGTTCGATCATGATCTTTAAGCTATCTGCCTTGATTAGACGCTTCTTGCTTGCTCTTTTCATTCGTTCATCGCAGGGGAAACAGCAATATAGGGGAGATAGAACTAAAATAAACCTCCCAAACTTCGAAAGGTATCATTGCCGACACTCGAACTAGGAGGGAAGTTGATCAAACTATTCATTGAACGAATTGAGAGGCCGATAGGGATTTCATGTAACATGATTATGTCTATGATCAATTAAGAATATCATCCCACAAGCGCCGTTCCCTTCAGAGCAATTCAACTCCCCGACTAAACCAGTATTGATATTTGAAGAAATTGAAATATAAGCAGAATTTCTCGGATCAAATTCTCCGCAGTTGTGCTAAACAGGAGTGTTACTCTTGTGCAAACACTCTACATTAGGGGTACATTAGGGCCGGATTCGGGCCATCTGATCACTCGCGGGCCGGACCATTCAAATGATTCAAATTTCATACCCTTGTTTTTTCTTGAATACTTGATTATTAAGCCTACACAATAATATATTACCTTATACTGGATCATAGGGCTCTACTTTAGCAAGATCTTTATTAGCGAACAATGGAATTAGCAAAATTGAGATTATGGCGGGTTAAATATGGTATTATAAACTGTGAAAAGAGGTGCTTTACGGACGATATACCTCATGTGTATGTGAAATGAGTAGGGCGATTTTTTTTTACCTAAAAAACGGAAGATTTTGACCTAAAAAATCTAAATTGTGACTTTTTTTACCTAAAAATACTGATATTTGACCAAATTTTGACCTTACGTATGCAAATTAGGTGTTTTCGCACATAATGTCAAAATTGTACTACTTATCTTCATTTCTGGTTGGAACTCTCTGTCCTTACAAAGTAGATTGGCCTGAAAAAACTAGCAAATTTTTACATTAAAAAACTATTGAATAGTATATTCATATTGAAATGAACCGGAATATTTTCGGCTGACACTCGTCAGGGGTAATCATCAGCAACTAGTAGAGAATTGGAAAGAACATGGTATATCAACAATCGTATCACAAAATATGACGTCATTTGTGTGACTTAGAGTCGACTTTTATCAAAATACACCAACCAAAAGTCTGTCAACAAAAGGAGTTCGTGTACCATCTAAAAATAGTACATTGAACGCTCTCTCTTTCATCCTATGAAGAATTCCAGTAGTTACATTACGTATTATGGTGGAAAAATTTAAAATTTGTTGTAGTACAATGAACGAAAGATAGCTTACTTTCCTACATTCTCGGGTAGAAAGTGTTTGTCCTTACTAAGTAGCTTGCCAAGAATGGAGAAAGAACGTCAAACAGCAGCGGTTGTTGGCTGACGACACTGAAGTTGTGTGCACACTGCTGGTGACACACCGTGTTGCTTCATTCTGACAATGTTGTCTATATCACAATTTTTCAGCTTGCGCTTCTTGATATAAGAATCATGCAATGTCCAAGCTTCAGTTAGGATATTGCGGTACGTTGACCATAAAACCATGCTACTATTTGTTTCATTTGATCGTTTATGATTCACAATGAGGAGACGATGGGTCGTTTACAACGGTGGGCCTATAAAGTAGGCTACAAGCTGTAAAATATCAAGCAATAAGTTCACCGACAGTGCAAAATCTACGATACAAACGAAATTCAGAGGTCAAAAAATGTTTGACTTTGTAAACAATTTTGACAAATTTGGACCTAACGCTACAATTTTGACATGTCAAAAAAATCCCCCTAGTTATGAGGAATACGAGATATAAATTGAAGCTGGTTCATTACTATAATATGGTGATTCGCGTTTCTACGTATGTAGAGGTTATGTTAAGTCATACACGAAATTGGGAGTACGTCCACAGATATTTGAATTATATTTGTGTGTAATAATTACATTTTCCATGTAACCTGCAAATACCGGTTTCTCACTATGGCGGTTTCAATTCTGTGGTTAACTACTTTTTGGTCCATTTTTCCGTAAAACTCGCAATTGAGTGTGCATTTTTTGCCTTCGCGGAATGGAAGTGAATGACGGCTTTTCCTTGCTGATAGTGACTAGAGTGAAACCACAACAGCACTGTCGGATGGTCATAATGTGACCAATGAACAATTGAACATACTAGATATTTGCTATCTTAGGGATTATTTGATTATAATACTTCATACAAAAATTCTCACCATTTGTAAGAAATGTGCTGAATAATACAGCCATTTTTCCAAATAGCTTCACGGGCCGGATGAAATGGTCTGGCGGGCCGGATGCGGCCCGCGGGCCGTATGTTTGACAGCCCTGCTCTACATTAAAGGCGTCAAACTTTTTAGGCCAAATGGCCACATACGATTCACGAATGATCACACGGACCACTCGAGTGTTGATGACCTTTTTTCATATTTGTGTGTATACATATCTTAATGATATCTAAAATCAATGTGCATTTATGTTCTAGTCGCGCTTAAATTTTTCATAGTCAATAGATGAATGTGGCCAATAATATTGATACTGGCATATATTGAACAAAGGTGATCACATTTGTGGAACATGGAAGTGGTGGCTTCGAAAATTTAAGGCACATACTGAAACATCAAAAGCTATGTTCATGCCACTAATGCCACACATTTAAGACTATTCAGGATAGGTTCTCAGTAGTTGACTTTGGATGGTTCCGTAATTATTATAATCATTTGTCAAAGTTTTGCGGGGTTGATCATCCCTGATCGACAAGTTAATTTTTGTTTACCTGCGGCCTATTTACAGCTTGCTGGAATAAAGCGAGATGATAACCATGCACTGTTAAGCATGATGATGTTGGTCTTATTACTGAATAAAAAAGGTTTCTCTTCATCAGTGTGGTTCAGTTATGTAGCCTAAACAATCACTGATGTTTTGTAATAATATTATGAATACACATACTATAATATAATATATATTATGATAGACATTGATAGTTTATTGCAGTGGTTCTCAACCTTTTTGACCTCGCGACACACTTTGAAAATTAAAAACATTTCGCGGCACACTACCACAGTGGATTCTAACTCTTTTGGCACGGCACAGGCAAACTACCAGAATGCGTATAGCAGCAACCATAGTCTTACAGAGGTGGTCACTGACGAAGTACTGCTACCTTTTCGGACCACTCAAGTAGGCTTTTCTCTGCTTGAGGAGTTCTTTCATCTCTGCGGACATCTCAGAAATACGTCTACGAATGGTATCATTTGACATGGGACTCGTTTTCAATTCTTCCCAAACATTTTTTTACAATGTTATTGCAGTCCGGAAGAAGAGCTTTCTCCGTCTCCGTGTGAGGTTTTGAATTATCAGCTATTACCTCTGTTACTACATAACTGGCCTGCTGAGATCTCGTTGAAACTTCAGGTTCAGCTTAATTTCATAAGATTGACTTGACAATGAAGTCTGCCCACTACCGCATTGTCGATGTAATTAACCGTCGCATCGAAGAGTCCAATCACGATCGCAACTAACAAATACAGAGGTGTATTATACAACATACATGGATTCCAAACGCATTTCCACATCCACGCAGATCGAGTAATAGCACCTGTGAGGATAGTATACCTCAATAGCGTTACTGGCAGCCACCAGCAGTTCAATTGTAGTTCCGACAAATCGGGATAATGAACCTCAGCGGTGGGGAAATCTGTAACTGATATAATTTGATCAACTTTACTTCTCAATTCTCGAATTTGTCGCCTGCAACATAACATTGCGCACTGAGTCTACATTTTACCTGCAGTGCTGGAACGCTACCTAATAATCGCAATGTGAATAGCTATGTTAGCAATTCTAATTTTCAAACGTGAACATCACTGTCAAATGTGTTCATTTCTCGATGGTGAGAATGCCTTCCTAGGTGTTGGAGGTTCATGTAGGCTCCTACTCGTCCTCCGATCTGCAAAAGCGGTGTCTTACAAAAAGTGGGCCGTACTATAAATTGGCATGGTGTAAAATGATCATCGATGACGAAGACATGGCAAGAATACGACTACAAATAACAACATAAAAAGGTCATCAACCTGTGTCTTGTCCCTGTTCTGCCTCCGGTTCTGATGGGAGACAAGTAAAAGGTGAACAATTCAGCCACACCTCAATATCACGGTCCAATTACCCGAGTTTCGTTATCACCGTCCTAAACGCTACTATGTGGGAAAACTAGCATATCACACCCATTGACGGGGGAGGCCCCAGTTTGATTCATGGCAGTGCAGTAGCAAGTTACAAAGCGTTGCAGATTTATTAGATTCTCAGCCCCTATCCGTTGCTGTGCTCACAGCGTCCTTACAATAAAAAGCCAAGAGAAACACCCAATCCATGACCCAATGGGGATGCCAGATTGAAATACTAGATTGAGCTACCGTAACTACCGTCGCCTTGGCATGTCTTGATCGGGTAAATACAATAGAAAAACCAACAATGACACACTCAAAATTGGGATTTTTGTTATACTTCGACATAGTTTACCACATTTGCTCGCGGCACACCTGAGCAGTCCAATTGGCACACTAGTGTGCCGCGGCACACCTGTTGAGAACCACTGGTTTATTACTTCATACCACCACGAAAATTTAGAAATGAACAAATTCAGGTATACAATTGTATTGGATGACACTCGGGATAATCATCAGTAACTAGTACAGAGAACGCTAAGCTCAATGTCCTATTTTTAGATGGTACACGAACTCCTTTTTTTGGCAAAAACTAGGTTGGATAATTTTGATAAAAGTCGACTGCAATCAGGATTTGACCAAGTCACAAGGTTCCAAGTCACATTCCAATTTTACTTTCATAGTTTTGACTCTAGTCAAGTCAAATCACTTTCACTTCACCACTGAGATTGAGACCAGTTTGATTAAATTTCAGCTCACGGGGCGCCAGCTATAGGACTACCAATTACGCTGCTTTTAGCCGGCTGTGTACAGTATACTGTGCAGCCTCATTTTGCCGCCCCCTTGGAGCCTGCCGCCCCTGGCGCAGAGCCAGAACCGCCAAGTGGCTGCTACGCCACTGGTTGTACTGACGTAGAGTTATCAAACCGTGTTTGTTAAACTGCGTTGCCATTTTCTATCTCGATATTGAAGTCACGCGGCCAGCGGCCTCGACAAATTTTGAAAAGTGGCCCGCGACCCGTTTTGAGTTGGCGACCCATGCAATAAAGGCCTATGCAGTATGCATAGAAATATAGGCTCGCAACTTATTGAGTTTCGTGGCATATACAACATACTATCGACGAATTTGCCAATGTGAAGATAAAATTAAATGAAGCAGCTTAAATCGGTCATTCGGCTTGAACACGAATGGATTTGAAATTTCCCGAACTTCCGAATGTAAATCCAAGTCACGTCCCGCCTGCTCAGGTGCCACTATAAGGTTTCGTGAGACGTTTCAATTGCCGTCAACTGATGCAATCCTTGAATTCGTATAAGACAAACTTCTTCGAATTAAATATAATGTCGATCAATCTATTGCCCGACCTGTTCTTGCCTTTAGAAACAAACTTGGACTGAAAGTCATTGAATTGCCGGCTGACGAGACGCTGCCGGACTGTGTGTTTGTTGAAGACGTGGTAGTTGCAATTGATAATACAGCTGTGATAACAAAGCCTGGTCACGTCACAAGGATCGGTGAGGTATGCGAACTTGATAAAATGAATAATATCTGCACTAACAGATTATCTACACGCAGGACCGTAACAGCACTTCGTCAGCCCCCCCCCCCCCCAAAAAAAA
>ATSW01070096.1:0-15746 GCA_000444245.1 Botryllus schlosseri
ATGAGCGGATATGGAATTTCTATGTCCTAATCCAATCCAAATCCGAAATTTGATATCCTAATCCAAATCCTAATCCATAACTTTTGTATATTTAACTCCATGTCCAATCCTAATCCGATTCCAACTTGAAATTCAGAAAAAGTGCTAATTTATGCTTGGGAGGAATTGAGATTTTTTTCTTTCACCGGCAGCGATTCTCATGATTTAAGATATCTTGCCATATGGCTGCACCTCTCATGCTCATTGGCACCGACTGTACCATAGTGTAGTGTACCATAAGTACATTAATAACTGATCTGAATAAAGTTTCACGCCATTCGCCACACGACATATAAATCTCTGAGAAAATCGGTAAATTCAATTGAAATCCTAATCCGTTCAGAAAAAAATCTCTAATCTTAATCCAATCCAAATCCGACAAAATTTCACAAATCCTGTTTTTTCCAATCCTAATCCTAATCCATGCTCATCTCTGCAAAGCACACAGCGACCTATATTTTCCGAGTGACATAGCATTGGCGTAAATACCTTCGATGGTTACACTTGATTCGGAAACGTGCTGAAGTATGAAGCCTTATCCAGCCTCAACCATTTGGTCAAGAGGTGGCAATGATATTGAACACAATATATATTTCCATCTATAAGCGTATTTTTTTATCGTGATCCGATTTATGAAAAATCGCGTAGCTACATCCGATCAGAATCCATGTAAATTCTTAAAATCCATTGTATGAGCTCATAAGAAATACTGCACACAAAATCCTATCCACTCTATTTCATTTCAGATGAGCTTTTGCTACTTAATGGCGAATACGAAACCGACGATCAAGACTTGGCGGGGTCAGAGATTCTCAAGGATTTGTCAGAAAGAGTGGATGCGTTGAATTCGCACTAAATTTAGTCCAGTTATATCACGCGCGGATAAATAACGTTTCGATTGCATTTGATTTGTGCCAAAGTTTCATAAACATTGTGTCTCACAAATGATACTTCTCGACTACTTGCCTTTAGCACGATGAGACTCAGACTACATTAATTAGTCTTGATGAATACTATATTCACATCACAATAAAGGAGAAAACCTTTCAATAATCTGTACATTCGTTGTAGCTGCCGCTTATTCGACTTTCGCGATACTTCACCGCAGTTCGCGGATATAGAAGAACACCAATGGATTGCGGATCCGAGTCCGACCGAGGTCGACTCGCGAATTCCTATCATTCGCGTAGAAGTGGGCCGTGCTACAAGTCGGCAGTTACAGAGTAAAAATGAAGACTATCGGCCTGGTGTAAATGACCAATTGACCATATAGTATAGCCGACAAACACCATGAATAGCACAAACAAACAATATATACACGTCTGTGGTTTTCGTAATCACTGGTATAATACAGAATAGCTATCCGTTTGCAATTAGGTTACGCCACTAAAATTAATTGACATCGATAGGAAAAGTCTGGCGAATAATAGATAAAGACAGGAGTTTTTCGTCATCCGATTGTGAAACTGGGGCAAGAAGTTCGACAGGGCAGTCTTTTTCTTGAGAGTATAGCCAGAAGGAATAATGATTCGCAAATTGGACAGTAGGAAGCAGCAACTATATTCCCCTTTCCTCAACAATACAAGTTTTGTTTCTGAAGGCTGACGCCAATAGCTCCGTATTTATTACGTAAACATGATTATCTGTGTATTGTGCGTATATGGATGCTGTGTAATACGCTGCGATATTTTCGAGATGCCAGTCCAAGGTCAACTATATCAAAACGCAGAGATTCCAGCAGTGTTGGGATGACTAGAGTCAGACTCGAGTCACCTTTTTCGTATGACTTGACTTGACTCGAGTCACTTTGCTCAAACGACTCGACTTGACTTGACTCGGCGTATCAGAAATGTGAATTAACTCGTGACTCGGAGCAAAATTCACGAGTCAATTTCAATTCATCAAGTAATCGGTGTCTATAAAAATCACTGTATCTGGCATATGTTCGGATTGTTCGCGAAACGCTGGTGTAACCCGTTAGAGCGACTAATAATTCAATGATCGCGCGATTTACTGAGCCTCCATTGTTCTCTCACATATAAATTGACGGCAAACGAAATGGCCGAAACTTACAGTTTACGTTGTCGTAAACTAGTATAGTAAAGTAAGTTAATAGCAAAATGTCTATTTCTGTTCTCTGTTCTTACCTTAGCCAAACCTCTGGTTTTATTGAAATTGAATTCGAATATAGTTTATATAGTCCCCAACCATTGGCGCTAGCTCGAATTGTATCATATCAATTTGTAAATCGGTATTGTATTGCATCTTATCAATTCGTTTCTCTATTCTCTCTTTTGACTGGTAACTATAAACTGAGACTATTACTATGCAATTACTTACGTAGTTTGGCAGCTCTACGTATATGTGAGCGATACAGCGCCTTCTTGCGAGTATATTTAACTCTATATTCGTTCATCGGTTCAAGATCAATGACCACTCAATCAGTATTTCAGACAGGCAGCAACTTGCGATGACGTAATCACGCCACATACTTCGAAAAAGCAACTTGACTTGAATTGTGACTTGACTCGGCTTGACTCGAGTCACCTCCAAAAATCGAGTCACTTGACTTGACTCGAGTCACCTTCGAAAATCGACTGACTTGGCTTGACTCGAGTAAAAATGTGCAATGACTCGAAATGACTCGTGACTCGAAGGTAGTGACTTGATCCCAACACCGGATTCCAGTGGATAAATTGAGTACTTGTGAATCTATTCAAGTCGCCTGCTGGATTAGCCTATATGGAGGCATTAGGCTTGTGAATATCAAAGTCACGGCATATGGGCAAATAGATATGACAGGTTGGCAGGCAGGCCTGCATACATACCTACACGGAAGTAAGTTTCTACGATCTTTGATGTCTCGGGAATACCATACATTCATAGGCATTGTGAATGCGTTGGCGGCAGGAAAAAACAAGCCGCTCTTTGTGTTGACCCACAATCTTTTGAAACTGCCGGGAAGGAAATTATGACATTGTTGAGTTAGATTCGTGGACTTTTCAACGTTTATGATAGAGCGCTGCTTGGATTGAATGGTTGCGGTTGCTATTTCCTGCTAAGGAAATCTACGTGCAGTAGATAGCAATCTCGCCGATGGCATGATACTCCTATTCCTCGACTAGGATTACCAAAAATCAATGGTAAACTCTGTGCACTACTTTAGGGTTAGTTGTTCTATTTCCGTTCTGTTCAATGGTTAAGGCTTGGTCAAGGCTTAAATTCGAAATCCACTAATACGCGTGTTCGGCTGATAGATGGAAGGTGCATTCTTAGCGAAAAGACTGTGTATTCACACCTAACTCAGAATTATATCGCCGTATTAAATCTTAAGTGCCTACGTACATATACCGCATACTCCCCATTCGTTCCTACGGGCATGCATAGTTTGTAATAAAATGTTGTACTCGGTTTATATCGCGATATAAGTCTTGATGTAGGTTCTGATTTCGTGAGCCATGGGTATATATTAAGACCCGTATATCAGGGGTGGTACACGGGTGGAAATGCACACTCTTTTAGTTAAGAGTCGAAAATGATTTAGCCAATCGCTCTGTATGCATCTCGTCTGACTTTTACGTTTTACCGCGCGAACTTTCGAATCCCTAGATTTACATCCACAATGCAGCCATGACGTTTAGAACTGATCCAAGTATTTCGAATATCTTATTATTATACATGCAAATCATTTCGTATAAGTATCGTCAGATTGTATCAGTATAAACTACAGGTCTCACAGTAATTATGAGGCTAAACTATGGATGTAAGAGATCCACAGAAACTATCGGTATGGTATGGTAATGGCCAAGCACCTCATACGCGGTATCCTTCTCATTCTGATATCCTCCGCGAAACCGATGTTTCTGAGCTTATTTCTAAAATCCCACGTGTTTGCAAAATCTCGTAATCTACATATAAGATGCTACAAAACAAAATTGAACCTATACCGTGGTACCGATATCTAGTAGGCCTATATACATCGACCTATAGTTCAGATCATTGTGCAACCCGCTCTCAACTGCTCTATGTGAAATTGATCTTCGTGTGATTAGCAGCTGCTCGCCTTATTCCTTTGCCCGTATGTAAGATTAGCCGCACAATGCTGCTCCATCGCTATATCGGCTTTAACCCCACTGGTTCCTGCGGATGCAGATATAGCGTCACAATTACTTCAAATATAGACGTAATAAACTGGCATCATTATATTTGGTGTCATGAAGAAGGATTTCAGAAGGCGAAATATATCTCTACAGTTTACGCGATACTGATCGTTCCACCGGAAGGCCAGATTTTACCCTATATCAAGGTCTATCCCGATAATAAATGCTACCGGTGTTGCAAGGGCATGATTGGGTACCGGTCCGCAAGACTAATTACGTACTTCTATGTGGCGATTCAGCACCGCAGTGTATGACTATACAAACGAAGTATTTTCTTTGTTCTATTTTTGCCACTAACGGAGCAGACACTTTTAACATAGCCAAGTCTCAAATTACTCTTGCCACAAAATTGTGATGCGTTTGCAACCATGAAATGAAAATTTAATATAAAAACTTTACAATAGCGTCAGGCACAGAACAGAACAGCGTGCTAACCATACTCGATCGTTGCTATGCACAACTAATCACGTGATCGAAGTCCTGCAAATGGCTCACTACAAATTCGTAGGCATATGGCAGCAAGATGAATGCAAAAGTGTATAAAGTCCGCCCTTCCTCTTCGTTCCACAATCCTACCGGAAAACATTTAGTTAGAGTATTATACCTTATTAGTCCACAAATGTCCGCCCGGAAGTTTCGCGCTACACGACTCACGCACACGAAGGCCCACGCTCCGAACTGTAGGATAAATCGATTATACTCTGCCTGCGAAAAGCACGTGCAGGAAAATAAGAACTTTCGCGTGTATTTTCAAAATTTTATCTCTCCGAGTCATGGAATATTTAGTTGGTTAAAATGTTATTTACTCAAAACTTCTATTGACATTCACATTACAGCGGAGAGTATGATAATGTTAAGGAAATATCGGTATCGCATATATATACGACTACAGTCGTTGTTCAGTCGCCAATAAGTTATTCTGAAAAGAACTGACACGAGGTGAGTACGAGAGTCTGTTTATTGGTGTACGGGTGAGTTGTATCTTTTACACTGTGTGTGGGGCATGTGATACTTGTTGCGGCCATAATAGACGCGTATAATAAATATAACTGGCGTGATGATTCAAATGCTGGCGGCTAAATAGTAGGAATGGTGTGAGCCTCTGAAACGTTCAGGTTCGTGTGATCGCGAACCTTTTTTAAAGGTTCTGCGTGAACGCGAACGTGAACCTCGTGACGTCACGTGACGTCATATTGCTAATTCCAACCCTATAATTCAGCGAAGTGATAGCCTATATCAATTATGTACAGTTATACACGATACCTATAGCGACGACTCGGGCCACAATGCTGAAGTACATATTGACGTTTTAAACGTCGCTGGATGTATCAACTGGGACAATCAAATGATATATTAATCCCGTAAAATCAATATCTTCCGTCGCTTTGTCAACAATTTCGACGAGGACTTGCAAGGGAATATAAGCTTACGCCTTAATGGTCTAGGCCAGTCCAAACATATGTATTCGGCGTCTGAGTATCTCTACGTTGATACTGAGCAGAGTGTAGGACGGGTTTCCATATTTGCGACCAATATTTCCCCTTTAACAAGATAGACAGCAGTAGCAAACGCCCCAATCGCACGGATTTGTTTTTGATGATACAGTAAAGATATGAAGTCAAGAATGAACCCGCACTCTTGCTAGATTTTTTACGTCAGACAACTATATCAATCTCATTGATTGGTTGAATAAGCATCATTCACTGACTACATGTAGTGTATATTTCGCTCTTGATTTTGTGTGATTGCGGGTCAAGCTTACAGCAGAGAGTCACTAAATATGCACTAACGGAAAACTGGATATCCCGAACAAACTTTTGTAACAAAGCAAGTACATTTTTGATATTGTCAAGGTGCATACTCGTTTAGTGTTGATTTTTTATGCTGCCTGCTCCGTGCATAGAGTGGCTCACAGTTGAACTGTAATAAATTTCATCCAGAGATGCTATATTGAAGTGAATATTGTAATATATGAAAAAGGTTCACAGTGCAGCACCTCCCAAGGTTGATTTGTGAACGTTAACCGCTAAATTTCCGAGGTTGACACACAGAACGCGAACGTAAACCTCACGTTTACACCATACCTACTAAATAGCCATAGTAACGCGGGAATTATTTCGTAGAAGTATTTTCAAACCCAAGTTAATCCAGCATGAATCATAATGTACATGTTCAACTCGATTTGCTGTTACTGTTATAGAATACTATATTCGGGCCGCGATTGCCACTTACAGCGTAAAGAATTGATTGCGTGGATGATTCCAACAAGCATACCAAGAAATTGCGCCCGCCTCTAAAAATTCAGGTGACGGTCGTAACTGACTTGCGGGCATAAAGTAGTAACCAGGATCATTATTTTGGTGCGGAAATTGTTGTAACGATGACGAGACATGACCAAGATACCCGTTGACGTAATGAACGCGGATGATTCCTTAGGGTAAAATCAGAAGGTTAGAGAGTGAATTGGCGCCTTTCACGCCCGCACCTTCGGCTCGTCAGACGTATGCACAGTTCGGAATTCCGGAACATATCAAAGGCCTGATCAATCACGGTTGTCCTAATTTCAGATGAGACTGTTCCTTACAATTACGTTGATCGTCATCTTCGCTATTGCAATAGACAATGGTGGGGCGTGGAGAAGAAGGAGGAGACGCAGGCGACGTCGATGTAATGCCCATTGGTTAACGAAAACTCTGACGAAAGTCGGCTCACTCTACAAAAAGTACAAGTATGAGACTTTTGGTCAAGGTTTAGTCCACATGGTCAACTCGTCAAAATCATTCAACGTTGCTGACTGCTAATGGGTCTTACGGCATGCTCATCGCCATGATGTCGTGCTGTTATATTCTGAAAATATCTCGCAGATTATAGTCCAAAAACCGTTCAGAAAATGTTGCTCACAATTTGTTTGGAAACCATGAAATATATGTACGATATTGTTCAGGCGCACTCTGAAGCCAGTGGAAAAAGCATTGCTATCAAGTTGGGGATTTAGCAAAGATGTACACCGTCAACTGTCTGCGCTGAAAAACAATGTAAGCGCTAGTAAATTGTCGGCTGTGAACAAATATATGCAGAGCGCGCGCAGCAGTGTGAACAGTTTCTGGTTCTGTCTAAATTTAGCATACGACTGCATTCACCAATCAATATTTTCCTATTGTCCGATGCGTACACGATTCAGATCTGAACTCGAGTGAGATTTCCGCCAAAAATGTTTTGATCGGAAGTGACAGCTAGCGTACACGACAATTGATATCACAGATATATGCATATATCTATTTCGTTGATAACAATCACTAAATTTTAATTTGAGAAGGTCAATCCAGATAATAAAGCTGCAGATTTCAATTCAAGTCTTGCGATATCACAGCATGCCATGTAACAAATTTCCAGTGCCGAAATAGCTAATCATCAGAAAAGTTTCTCTGGAGAATAATCGGCGATTGATCAGCAGGTTTTCGACAAAGCCCCAAGGTCCTGAGTCACAAGTCAAGTCTACTTTTATAGTTTTGACTCTCGAGTCAAGTCGAGTCATGTTCAATTCACCACCGAGTTAAGTCCGAGTCCAAGTCAGGGTTCAAAGGTTCAAGTCCCAGTAGCAGTGTTTTGACTCTGGTCAGAGTTCACGTCATTAAATTCACTGTTCATTTTCGAGTTCAATCCGTTTCAACTTACATTTGCAACTCTGCTTGGGATATGTTGAATGCATCGCAGTCGTAATCTTGTAATCTTCCTCACTATACACATTTTCTGCCACTATTTTACAAACACCAGTATCAATACACGACATACTAATAATATAGTAGCTTTGCTAGTCTTCGAAGTTACGATAAAATGCATGTCTTGGCCGTCTGAGTCACGAGTCAAATCACTTTGTCGAGTGATGCGAAATGACTCGAGTACAAGTCGATTCAATAGGCAAATTGACTTAAGTCGTGTCGAGCAATTCTCTATTTTTAGGAAAATGACTCGAGTCGACGAATAATTACGACTTGAGTCATTACAGCCATGTTAATGAGAATCAGTGTCCTGTGGTTATTCGCCTTTTCATGAAAGAAGCCTGGGCGCCGTCTTAGTCACAAGACACCGTGAACAAACTTTTGATTTGTGACCCTGGAAATCTTTCACTACTGTGTTGCTGGTTTTGGGCTATTTCTTATTAAATTCCCTCTCGATTGTTAACTGTGGATTGTCATGCGTCATTTAAACGGTATTTTACTTGTCATATTTGTGTCACAGGGACAAAATTCGTTCTATGTTCTTATTTAGGCGCGCCGCATTTACTGACGATTGATAGGAGTCTGACAAATCATGAGGCTACCGCCACAACTGCGTTCCACTAAGTATTGGCTGTTTTGATGTATGCATTTTATGTTCAGGACCAGGAATCGTACGATAACTTCATGCAACTTGTCAGGGCCGATTTAGAAAACGAATTTCCCAATGAAGATGTCGATGGAATCATGAAGAAGATCGATGAAGTTACAGACATGGAACCGGGTACACAAATAGTTTCTATTTTTGGTAATTTTTTTGATTTGTGATTGTCAACGTGTTGGGCGTGACACAGAGAAGACAGTGAATGCGTCGCAAGAGCTATACCGATGAGTGCAGTGCAGCTCGATGAGAGCAAAAAAATCAATGGTGTCTCTTAGGCAGGGGCGGGCAACTTCTCCAGTCGGCGGGCCGGATATAGGAAAATTATGTACTTGGCAGGCCGGATTGCTGAATCGATACATTATTCGTTTATTTATCCACATAAACAAGGCGTAAATCGCATTTAATGAATGTCGACAGCAATGTCCCTTCAAAGCCATTTCTCGCCTATAATGACGAAGACAATGTGAATTTGAGAACAGCATTGTCATACATGCGTCGCCATGTCTGCTTCTCTCTGATCAATCAACGTACGCAGCAATCACTAATTAAGATTTCAAGGCGTTCGATAAGCCCAGTACCCAAAATTTACCAAGATATCGATTCATTAGGGCTGAAAGGTGAAGTGATAGCGCCGTTGTTCAACTGTGTGGCCTATTTTATCTCGATATTGAATTCATGCGGACCGCGGCTTCTACGACCTTTGAAAAGTGGCCCGCGATACGTTTTGAGTTAGCGAACCCTGGCATAAGCGGTGTCTTACAAATGCCAAGAAGTGTTCCATGCTAGAGGTCGGCGGCTACGGAATCAAAAATAGGCAATCGCAGCCTGGTGTAAATGACCATTGTAGTCGACAAACACCATGATTACCACAAGCGATATTAGTGTTATGAGTACATCGTAAATGCCAATAATGCAACTCTTCCAGTTTCGACGAACTTACGAGTAAGCTCCACTCTCGCACGCTGCGCAGTGCGCATACAGGTATTGTATATAATAACATACAGTCACTAAAATTTGACGTAGTCAGTGAGTAGCGGGAAATCTCGGCAGACTGTATCCGCGGCCGCATTATCATATAAGACGGAAAACTGTCCGCGGGCCGGACAAAATCTCTTTGCGGGCCGGATCCGGCCCGCGGGCCGTATGTTGCCCGCCCCTGCTCTTAGGAATGGTGTTAGGCCATAGGTTCTGGCTCGTGTGAACACGGACCTTTTTTCTAATTGGACTAATTGGAGTGACATTCCGGTGATCCAATTCGTTTAATGTTTCTTTGCTTGAATTCTATCTACAATGTAATTTGCGAAACGTTTCTACGCTTTACTTTTATTTTCTGGTTTTCTCTAAAATAATAAAGGAAAACTGTATAGTGCGACACGAGCCAAACTTACCGTCCACTTGTACAGAGATTTACCATTCTCGCGGTTATGAAAAGGACCTATGATTTGATATAAGCTGAACGTGATTCAATTTCAAAGTTTACGAGAATTCAGCAGTTCTAGCTCTAATCTAAGTTGGATAGAGAGAGAGAGAGAGATTTCAGATTTATTCTCGATTGCGCCATCGAGATGCTTTGATGATGCAGACGCCATAAAACGCTTATGTAAGGTTATCTAATCTGCACCAACATCGCAACAACTGTGTAGTAATTATTCTAATTATAACCTAAAGAAATTTTCTAGTAGTCCGAGTCGGGTTGCTGCAGCGACATGCCGTACAGTCATCGTTATATCATGCTGGTTGAATTTTTTTTTAAATCCCATCGAGTATTATTGGTCTGCTCGGAGAAGTCCAGAATCCCAGAATCCCTGAAACAATTGAGTATCGCACCATCCAAATATCCTTAACATTTCATTAGGAACTGCTAACTCTGCCACTACGCGGAGGTAAAGGCTCATGATCTATTTTAGCCCATCCCTGGTCAAGTACATAGCGCCAGCGGTGGCGGAAGTCAATTTCGTGGTATGACCTTTGCATTTCAATATGTGATATGGCAGTTCGGCGCAGTGATCGGTTTTTCGGTATTCTGAAATAAGTTAATACCATTAAATCCATATGAGGCAATGATTATATTTCGGCTTAATGTCGCATGGTTATTGAACATCATATCTGACATCCCGACTCATCGCATTTCAAATTTATATCTCATTTCAGAAATATTACGATGTACACCTAATATCAAACAGTCATTTACATTTCAGATGAACTTGTGCTCGATGAGAGTGACTACGACAAAGACAATCACGACGTAGCGCAGTCAGAGCTTCACATGGATTCGGAAGACAAAATGGATGCGTTTAATTTTCATTAAATTTCGTCATTTGTAGGATACTTGCGATGAATCGTTCCTGCAATTACATTACTCAGATCGCAGATATGGCTGATATTCATATACTTCAGGACAGACAACGGATTTATTTTATCCGTCATTAAATCTCTGTGCTTGGTTTTAGGCAGAGTGATCACCTGCCCGACAACATTACATTTCCTAGCTGCGAACATAACGGTAGATAATGTGTCAACACGGGGCGTTTCCGTAGCCCTACGTCATATCGCTGAGTTCTTTCCAGTCAAATGAAACAATTTTAAAATCAAAATGTAGACGCAGAAATACCATACAGTTATGGTTTGCCTATGGTACCTCGGAGGATCCAGCATTTCTCCGCATGTAGACGCAAACCCGCCGTGATTCTAGCTACATAATGATTTTGACATATACGTACCATAGTTCCATCATCAAAACAGACGACACATTTTAGCATCAATTTCAAATGCTGTATTTTATTAAAAATCCTTTACAGCCCAAGTGATTCGGGATAAGATATTGCAGACGGAGAAGCGAAAAGGCAGTGCCCATAAGACTGCTTAGAAGCCTTAAGGATTAAGGAAAGTATAGGTTTTAACCAAAGCGGCGTCGACCTATTTCGTATCTCTGTTCAGCGCCAGATTCCAATAACAGTTTCTAAAAAAAGTCATCAGAGGCAATTAAACCGTGATTGTGAGGTTTGGTCAAAAGTTATGGACCTTTTCTTAGTCATCCTCATCAGTGGTCCCTATGTTAAAGAGGGGTGATGTGTTGAACATCTTATGGACGCTAAATGAGGCCCGGTTTTGGTTCTGACCAGCTTGCGGTTCGCTCCTGCGTATAGTACTAGGATTACGCGAACTATTTTCTTTTTAGAGGGTGATGCGAGGTCGATACGGTTGAGAGTCACTGAAGAAAATTAAGGCAAAGGCAAATAAGTTTCACCGACACATGACAAACAAAAAGATTTTTGTATCGGATTGTACCGACGGATATGGACCTTTTACACAAGTTCTCCAATGTTTATCAATGTAGCGGCAGATTTTACTGCAACATGTAATGTTTTTTTGTAACTGAGTCAACTTGTACACCATCGCAGTCGAAGCACTCGTAGTCGCAACAGACAGAATCAATTTGTTTTTGCGAAGTTTGCCTGCAGATTCAGACCTAAGTAATTAACAATAGTCTACTTGTTACAGTGATAGCACCAACTGCGAAATAGCAATCAACTTCACAACGCATAAAATAAAATAACAAAAACTACAATAATGGATGGATAATATTAATGCGCCGTTGCGCTAAGTCTACTGCTCAGTGAAGAAGGCGGTTTACCGGATAAATCGTTAGCCAATGAATAGCCTTGCACCAAACTTGGACAAATAGTTAATTCTAGTTGTGTATCGGTGCTTCCGAGCTGGTGGGTCGCGAAGTATTTCTGAATTGAATAGAATATTCATATTGAAATGAACCCGAATAATTTCGGCTGACAATCGTCAGGGGTAATCGTCAGAGAATTGGAAATAACATTGTAAATCAACAGTCGTATCACAAAATATAACGTTACCAGCGTGAAATATCGTATGAAAGAGCGTTCAATGTACTAGATTTAGGTGGTACACGAACTCCTGTTGACAGAGTTTCGGTTGGTGTATTTTGATCAAAGTCGACTTCGAGACACACAAATGGCCCCTCCCGATGACGTGAAATCTGTCGTGTCGGTAATTACTCGCATTAATCAGATTATCCAACAGATGTTTGCCGATTGTAGAATTAATGGCTTTTGATCGATCAGCATCAAGCTTCAGTGGATGAGAGTTAAGGGTGAGCTTTTCACCGAGCCTGATGCACGTGTTCTGATAAATCTGGGGACATGCTGGTTTATGCGTTCCTGCAGACGCTCTGACGTTCTTCCCACCAATCCCACGTAGCCACAATGACACTGGCACTTATCTTCGTACACTACATTACTTTGTTGAAGTGCAGGAAGCACGTCTTTGCGCGCTGAAGGGAGCAGTTGTGTATTATTAGTAAAAATCACACTGGTTTTGAGTGTGTCGTAACACTTACTGACCGCAGAAATCAATTGTAACGGAGTTTGGTATTGTGACGCAATCATGCCGTCTGGAAACGGATGGGGAGCAGCGCAAAGCGCAAGCGTATTGGCGATTGTTGCGCAACCGATCGACCATTCGCACTCTCACTCTTGTGCGCACTTGCTCCTGAGCTGCTTAGACTACATGGTGGCGTCACAATACCAAACTTCGCTACAATGCAACATCGAGGCTGATTTTGAAGGGATCCGGAATCTATAGGAGTGTCAATTCTCATAAATAATTAATACATTGATGCTTTTTCGTAGTAGACAAGATTTCAAACATATATCTGCAATATTTTTACACCTTTTACGCGATTCAATTTCTCCACGCATTCCCAAAACCGCCTATACATTTACATGGACAAGCTCAGTGGGACAAACGGACTTTCGCGAACTGAATTGCACTATACGCAACGTCAAGCGTGACGGATCTAAACATCGAAGAATGGGTCGTCGCTCCATCCTACAGTATCTATAATGTCAGAATATTTGATTTCATTCCTTCCGCCAAGGCTTTGCGAACGTAGTTCGGGAAATGCAGCAATCTAGCCCGAATCGTTGTTATAATCAGCAAATAAGCAAGAGACAGATATATGTATTATTGTATATGTACCGTGATGTTGAAATTTCTTTTCTGTTACCAGATCTTCATCCAAAATAGGCCTAAGCCTAATATACAAGTGCCACAACACTGACAACAGTATACTATGATACATACCCTGCAACAGCACGTTTCATTATTGATTTCCTAAAATATCGGCTGAAAAGCATTATAATCACGGCCTCTTTGCGCATAATCAGGGAAAATTTGCCGTGAATAAGTTCAAAAATAAGCACACAGGTTAAAAAATCTGGAAAAATCTGATCAATCTGGACGGTAAGGCAAGCATGTAGGCTACTTGTACGTACTCCAGGATTGTGATGTTATAGTGCATATTGGCGTTATGGTTACTCAGATTTATCTAAGAAACGGAAACGATTAAAGGAAATAGCTTCATCCTATTTTCGAAAACCATGGACCAGTTGTTTCTGTTTCTTGTGGCTGAAATAGAAAGGCTGACAACTTGAACGCTCAGGCTACTGCAGCTATTTGATTACAGATTAACTCGAAACTTCTCGTTGCGGTCTTCGTTGTAACTGCACTCCTATCCGTCGAGACCGAGGCTATCTTTGGCCGAAGACGCCGCCGACGATTTCAACGCGGTGGCTAGCGCTTCTGTTCAAATCCCAAGCAGTATGACCTTGAATTCAATGCTATTCTATGCCATGTTAAGATAATGAGAGAAATATGTGCCATGAGGAGTTGATGGATAATGAATTCGATGAAAACGTGGCACTGATGGAGGATCGTGTTCAATATAGCCTAGACCGCATGCTGGTAATGTGTAATCGACTAATTTTCTACAAGCTCAACATTCTGTCGCCTTTGTATCAGACATGTACGGATCATGGTGTTTCGGGATCCGGATCTAATCCTGTTCGATAAAATGGAATCCTGATCCGATCCGGATCCTGTTTTCATCTCAAGCGTTAAAATCCGAATCCAAAAATATCATGCTCAACATTGACTATCTACTGTCCCTGCCATCGAGATTTTTTCTAAATATGCCTCCAGCAACGCATTGAAGTTTGTTATCTAAGATTTTTAAAGTTGCGGCACGATGCTGAAGCCAATCGATTCTACGTTCATACAAAACATTAGAGTAAGCAAATGGAAAGTTACTTTCATGTAGAAGAAGTTTAGAATCATGTCCCGTTCCGGATCAGGCAGCCGGGCAAAAATGTAAATCCTGTTTGTCAAAAACATGCCGGATTCCTGTCCCAATAGAATTCGAAACCATGATACTGTATAGCAGTGGCTGTCAACGTTTTTTTAGACACGCCCCCCTTTATGATAGTGAAAAAATGGGCGCCCCTCGTATCGTCATATCACAGCAGCTTCAACAGATTGTTTGAAGGCATGGAAGGTTACGACTGTTGATGAGAGAATTCAAAAATATGAATATCGGTCTATATATAGAGAAACACGCGTGAATCGGAAGTTGACCACTTCTTCGCGCCCCTTTCAGATGCTTTCACACCCCACCCCCACCACAGCAAGGAAGGCGCGCCTCCCAGGTTTAGAGCCACTGCTGTATAGTGTATACAATTATACATCTCTACTTAGTACCCTCTATATTAGTAAAATTGAATCACTCCTATCGTTGATCAGAGGTGTAATTCCATTAATTTTCGGTAATTTTGAGTAAGGTTCGCAACCAAACCACACCCATTCGCGTCAAATTTAAAGACAACATTAAAACCGCTTCCTTTCTGTTCACCCGCATGACAAGTCGACATTGCAGCAGATATCATGTACTCCAGTTGAATTGCCGTTATATGAGAGGAATAAAACCGCACATGCATTTGTCTTTAATTCTATATACCGCTGAACCGGGTAATTTTTCGATTGTTAGTGTCTCAGAGTTGCAGGACGTAGTAGACCTAATAGCGCAAACCTATAAGGCCCTATACTGCTGCTGTACATTACTATCCAACCAGGCATTTATCTAACAGCGTCGTCATCACTCCGATGGCCTTGGAAAATTTGCACTGTGGAATTTGATTAAGATTGTCAAGCTTTTTAAGCCTACAGTAACTTGGTCGGTTACTGTAAATATATACTAAGTTTATACTTTCAGTGATTCTCAAACTGGCGCAAGAAGAACAGCGTCGCAGTTAGTGTTGGGATGACTCGAGTCATGACTTGACTCGAGTCAGACTCGAGTCA
>ATSW01070098.1:0-12454 GCA_000444245.1 Botryllus schlosseri
GAGGTGGTCAAAGTAGTCAAGAAAGCTACTCAAGTAGAAGTAGCGACGAAAAAATCTACTCAAGTACGAGCAGAAGTACTTCTTCAATAAGTCACCTAAAACTACTTGAAGTAGAAGTAGAATTGACTGACTTTAAATCTACTCAAGTAAGTATATTGTTTTGAAGACAGTCTTAATTTGTTCGCATGGACAGCCAAAAGCTGCGAATTGAGCTATGCGGAAGGTGCAGAGAGCTTGATTCGTATTGATGCATCCCAGGAGGTATCAATTCTCATCAGAATAAGCATTCTTTCACATCATGGGATGCAAATTATAGTGTTGATAGGAAAATGCGATACTAACCCTTTGTTTACTAGAAGACCCCGTTTTAGAGAATGTCATGGCGTGGCGGCCTGCCTCATGATAAGCCCCCAAGTTTAGGCGACGAGCAATACGTAAAACAGGGGTCACCAACACGCGGGCCGCAAAGTCCTATTTTGCGGCTTGCGACTTGATTTGCGGTTTCGGAAGAAGGCTATGAAAACATTTTGAAATGCTGAAATTGACGTACAATGGCCAATACACAGAGGCGGTCAAAGTAGTCGAGAAAGGTACTCAAGTAGAAGTAGAAGTAGCGACGAAAAAATCTACTCAAGTACGAAGAGAAGTACTTCTTCCATGAGCAACCTAAAACTACTTGAAGTAGAAGTAGAATTGATTGACTTTAAAAGTACTCAAGTAAGTAAGTGGTTTTAAAAACGATCCTAATTCGTCCACATGGATTGTAAAATGGTGCAAGTTGAGCTATGCAAAAGGTGCCTAGCTTGATTCATATTGATGCATACCAGCAGGTCTCCAATTTTCGAAAGCATGTAAGCATTCGTCCACATCATGAGATGAAAATGATAGTATTGATATGGAAATACGATACTAATTCTCTGTTTACTCAAACAGCACGTTTTAGAAAATATCATGGTACTGCGCACCAGGGCTTGGGAGCAGCCGTAAATTTAAACTGCTTCAGCTCCGGCTCCGGAGCTTTCTCCTATCGTACATTAGCTCCGGCTCCAGCTCCGTAGCCGCAATATTACCACTGCTCCGGCTCCAGCTCCTGCCCCGGCTCTGAAATTATCAGGGGTGGCCAACCCGCGGGCCAAATGTGGCCCGCGAGAGGGTTTTGCGTGGCCCGCGAGGTAATTTCCTATTATGTTATCGAAAATGAATTGCTCATATTGTGAATTTGCAATGCCAACCAAAAATTACAAGTCTGGCTGCGACACTTGGGATGTTGATGACTAAAAAATCAATTCCGACGCATTGGCGGATCCAGGGTTCAGTCACATTTTCAGTAAATCGTCGTACATTACAATAAACTAAAATAGTAGTGAAATTTTTCTTCAGGCTTCGCGTGTTTAATTGTCACACGATTTCTTGCTTGGTAGCCTACCCCCTACAGAAAATGAAAAAAACACCTAACTTACCCGATTGAGTCTAACTGTATTCGCAATTACGGGAGAAAGTCTTTTCGCGTTTGCGCTCGCAGAAAGATCGTCGACGGTGAAATGTAGGCACAAAATGATTGTCGCATATTATCGGAGACCTTCGATATCGATGTGGCCAGACTCCGAATAGGCGTGTCCTTGCAAACTGAGCCTAGCGGGCGGTATACAGTATACCCGCAATATACTCAAGTAATAATATTATTGAACTATATAGTTTATTTATAAACTTTGAAAATTTTACCCTCTTGGCGCGGCTAGTGGACCGCGAACTCGTTCGTAAATTGTATGTGCCCCTTTAGCCGAAAAGATTGGCCATTCCTGGTCTATATAGAATATTAATCTACCCATAGGTTAGTTATCTATAGTTATCTAGAGTCTATCAGCCGTCAGTAACATCCGATGTAGCAACGAATACATAGGTGCCGCCTTGCCGGCTTGTGACGTCTTAATGAATACTTGTCAATTGTCGATAACATCATAGTTGCACTAGAACACACTTTACTCTATGCCATTGCTGCGCACAGCATTAAAATTCAGGCCTGCTGTTCAATTATGATAAATCAGCAGATGTGGTTGTTGCATATATTAGCATGAAATACGTCGGAGCCGGAGCTACTCCTCAAATAACGGGCTCCAGCTCCGGCTCCAAAGCCCTGCTGCGCACTCCCCCATATTATAAGGCCTGTAGTTTAGTCGAAGAGCAATACGGAGATGTTGTGTTGGATACGGTGTAAACGCTTTGTGCGATTAGTAAACGTTAATAAAAATATGGTGAACCGTAAGCTATATTGTGTAGCTTTATTTCTGGAAAGTGAAAACATTACTACACTTGTTTTTATGCTTTAACATGTAAGTTATCCAGACAAAAGAACAAATATAAATTAGAAATCAAAATATATGGTACTGGGAATTGAAAGTGAAATATAAATCTAAAAACGGAACATGTATTTAATGTCTTTAATCCAGAAAGTTACGAAGGTTGGTATGCTAAAATAGCTCTAAAACTAAAAAAAGTCAGAGTCCACTTTTTCAGATTAGGACACGCCATGAACAGCTTGATTACAATATGATAAGTAAATGCTAGATTGCGAAACATCAGTCTCAAACGTTATGATAAGCCATATATATTGTGATGAAATACTTGATATGGTGAAGGGCGACAATGTGGTGTGAACGGAACCACGCCAACCAGCTACCTAAATTACATTCACCGATACTTTCATGAAATCATACTGGTTACTCCGTATTCACTGCGCGCAAAGAGCGACGAAAATTCTGGGCTTAACTCAACTTTTATGAAAATTAAATGTCGATACTCCGTGAAAACAGCCCCGAAATTTCTCAGGCTATCTTCCTGATTAGAGGATTAAACTACTTCTACTTCACAACTGAAAATAGCGAGAAGTAAATAAGTAGATCACAAAATATTATGAAGTAGAAATAGAAGTAGTGAAATTCAGATCTACTTGAGTAAGTACCAGAAGCAGAGGAAAACTACTTGAGTACTTCGAAAAAGTTGAAGTACTTCGTTACTGACCACCTCTGCCAATACACTGCCAAGACCGAGACGCTTAGAAAACGACTTACGGCAGTGGTTTTGAAACCGGAAGCGCGGAGCTGCGGTGGACTGAAAAAATTTTCACGCTCCGCGTGATTTACCTCAAATTCATAGTTGTAGTTATTGCTCTGTGTACAGTCCGGAATTCATAATATACATTTCTCTCATCAACATTCATAACCTTGCATGCCATCAAACTATCCGTTGTGATTGTTAGCATTATGGATGCATTTTGTGATAAGACGATTAGAGGGCGCGAAATGTTTCAGTATCAATAAGGGGACATGTCTAAAAAGGTTTGAGAACCACTGGCTTAGGTCTTCCCACAAGATCAAGCTGTGGAGATGGTCTTTCAGATAGTAACGTCTCTTGCCCCCAAAAGCGTTTCGTGCACAGCTCAGAGTTCAAAATAAAATGAAATTGTTGACAATGATATTTTGCTGTATTTTTATTTCTTTAATAAAATATTACTTCTTTTTTGGTCACTATGTCCATTGCCTATGTTAGGTAGCATAGCGTTGTACTGACGTAGAGTTTTAAAACGTGGTTGGCTACTTCTTATCGATATTGAATTCATGAGGCCCGCGGTCGCTACGTAATTTGAAAAGTGACCCGCGACCCGCTTTGAGTTGGCGACCCCTGACGTAGAAGTTGTATCGGATACGGTTTCATCACTTTGCGCGATTAGTATACGATAATAACAAATAATGTGGATCGTAAAAGTTATATTTTGTGTGGCTTTATTTTTGGAAAGTAGAGACATTACTACGCTTGCTTTTATGCTTCAACATGTATGTTCTGCAGAAAAAAGAACTGAAAGTAATAAGAACTCAAAGTGTGATACTCGAAATTGAAAGTGAAATACAAATACCACTTATAAAAAGCGGAAAATATATTTCATGTCTTTGGTCCATAAAGCTTCAAAGGTGATCTGCTAAAACAGGTGTAACGTTCAAAAAAGCTGGATTTTCCCGATTAGCAAGACACGTAATGGGCTGCTAAATTACGATATGATAGGTAATTGCTAAATTGCGAAACGGTAGTTTCAAACGTTATGGTGGGCGATATTTACTGTGATCAACTAATTGATATGCGCGACAATGCGGTGTGAGCGGAACCAAGCAATCCGGTACCTATATTATATTTAGTGATACTTTCGTGAGAACATATTTGTCACTCCAAAACTATTGTGCGCGAAGCGCAACAAAATTTCTGGGCTTTACTTTACTTTTATGAATATTTAATGTTGGTGCTCCGCAGTGTTGGGATCAAGTCACTACCTTCGAGTCACGATTCATCTCGAGTCATTGCACATTTTGACTCGAGTCAAGTCAAGTCAATCGATTTTCAAAAGTGACTCGAGTCAAGTCAAGTCAAGTCTAGTCGAGTCACGAGTCAAGTCACAATTCAAGTCAAATTGAATTTTCGAAGCATCAGTGACGATTTGTAGTCATTACATTTTGCTAGCTTTGTGAAAGACAGAATAATTTGCCATTTATCTTGCATCAAATAACTAATATAAATCTTAATATGCATGCAAGAAGGCGTCTATCACGAACACGTAGAACCGCAAATAAAATACGCGACTAACTGTATAGCTATGCTACAGTCTGTTATAATATCAGCCAATAGGATCGAATACGAAACCTCGAGAAGTTGTAACAAACTATACTACTACGACAACGTAACCTGTGATCATTTCGTTTGTGGTCAATATATTTGTGATGCAATAATGGAGGATCATTTTAACGAACATTCAGTGAATGCCTGGTTACTCTCACATGTGACACAGGCGTATCGCGAACAAGACGAACATATGCACAAAATACACTGATTTGATTGATCCCGTTTACTTGATGACTTGATATTGACCCCGATCACCCCTGCGTACGCCACTGCGCTGCTGATTGAGTCTAACTGCCTGCAACCAACCTTGACCAAGACGGGGATATCATCACAAACCATACGTTACGTATGGGTGGAGTATGTGTATTGACACCCAGGAAACCCCTGAGATTGGGTCATTGAGCCCCTAGTCCTCCAGGCAGAACCGGTTAAGAACCGCTGGGTAAGTCATTCGGTAGCCTAGCCCTATAATTTCAGACAGACAGTGGTACGATTGCACTTGAACACATCCAGTCGAGATCGAGCAATAAAGATAAAGGATTTCCATTTCATGACCCATGTAATGATAACGTCGTATGAATAAAGGATATATAATTTCGGAGCTGAATAAATTGCATAGGTCATGCGCCTTGCGCATGGTGAGTAATTATTAATTCGTCAGCAAAAGCCGACTACAGTCATTTTTGTGCAGATGGGTTCAACATTTTGCCAGTGAACAATACCACTTCTGTTGGTTTGTGATACAGAAAGAATAGGAAAGGCTTGTTGCATATGAAGTCCGTAGGAGGACGGGGCATTGAATTTTTGAACATACGAATCCCTGTAGCAGCTACCGCTTCAGTTCCTTCCTCATCGACTGCTATGAAGGCCTTGTGAGAAATACCAGTGACGAACAGACCCTCTGAGTCTGAAAAATGAGTTGTTGGTTGGAGGTTGGGATTGTTGTTGTTGTTGTATAAGTTTAATATTGGTGACTTCTAATGGTATTTTGCACCAGATCTATGATGAGAGTATCAGGTATCCTTTTATATCTTTATAACTCTCGACCGGTTAGTAGGGCATATTCTATCAGAGTGCCCATGGTAAGAGGATTGACCAGTAATGTTTCCAAGCGGAAAGGAACGGCGTCTCTAATTTGGTCCCTCAGACACTGTCGAGGGCCTTCATACTTGGTGCAGTGAATGACGTAATGCTCAACGGTTTCAGGTACGCCGCAGCTTTCGCACTGGAGTTTGGGATGGTAACAGAAGAGAGAGAGAGACTTCATTTTTATCCAGCGCAGAAAAAATTCGAAATTGAGCCTCATTCGACCACAATTGTCACAATACATAACTCGATTCAATATTTCGTATTGAAATCCGGAAGTCCAGAATTAGTATTTCATGCAGGGATAGCTGCACTAAGTCTGAATAATCCTGATTTTGTCTGAGACACGCTAATGTAGCTAAAATATTTATAATCATCACTTACGAGCGGTAAACCTTCGTACTCGCTCTGGTATATTGCAGCACGTTGCTGCAGTAATTAGCCTAAGGGCCGCGTAACGCCATATGGCGGAATCGTCGTTCGAGGTCTATGGGTTTTAGAAAGTTGAGTGAAGTTTTCATCAGTTAGTTCTGTACCTATGTAGCCTATGTTCTATATAAAAGTACACGTGTAGGTCTACCAATGTACATTTGATGTGTAACGAATAGCGATATCATATTTCTAGGCCTAAATTTACGGTTCTATGCCAATACCGATAAAACCATATCCGAAAAAGCACATTCCCGAGAATGCCATTACCGCGAATGGATATTACCGAGAATGGTCATTATCGAGTCCGGGCAACACCGAGAACGGCCAATGCCGAAAATCTAACTTACTGTGACGGACGTTGTCGAGAATTTATACCTGAGAATCAACACCGAAAGCGGAAACGCCGTGATGCACATACACTCCACCTGTACATGCGTAACATGCCTGCATTGCTTACATTGCATTCTCGGTATTGTCGATTCTCGGTAATGTCTATTCTCGGTGGTGTCCACACCATTCTCGGTGATGGCATTATCGGAGGTGGTTTTCTCGGTATTGACCGGACACCAAATTTACATAGCCTATACATATTCTGTGTGCTGGATCTCATCTTACTATAAGAAAACGAAGTGACTAAGATCGAATCTGGGGAAGTGAACTTTTCGCATATGTCAAAACATTTTTAAAGTTGCGCTCCTGACTAAGGGGTTAACAGAAATACAGAGCATACCAGAGATGCCGCGAAAGTTAGCTTTAGGAGACAGCATAGCACCAGCTCCCATTTTGTGGAATGCGTTGCACAAATCCTTCTGGAATTCCAACTTGAATTTTGGCACAGCCACGTTGACTTCCCTCCGGAACAATGACTTGTAAAGCGCTGCAAACTTCGGAGCATCCAGTGACTTTTCGATCTCTGCCAAATCTCCCGTCGGAAGGATTATCACCATTGAAATCGGCGAGTTCTGATAAGACATTTCTAACATCATCATGTTTTGCCCGGCATCTACAGCGAAAGGGTACTTCGCCTTTTTCCGCATCATATCAACCTTGACAATTTTATCTTTATCCGTATGAAAATTCTGTCGATTGCTGGTTTTTGCTTTATCGAACTCGGATTCCCATTTTTCTTTGAAGTGAACGGCGTTGGCCAACACGAGTCGCGTGTCACAGCTGATGGAATTCGGAGGCATCAGATCCTTTATTTTATCATGTGTCTTCTCAGCCACCCATCTGTTGATATTCCGTCGTGATGTTTCTGGCTTAGATTTGAAGTCTTCCAAGGCGCAGCTAGCTTTATAAAATTTGGCGAGCTCATTCTTGAATGTATTGTTAACAGGGAATGATTGCCCCAAAAATATTTTATTGGCGATTTTCAGAGTCTCAACAACTGAATCGCCCGCCAAAGCATCTTGTACAGACGCAGCTTCTTGATGGAACTCTGCGCTGCCATTTACGGAGAGTGCTCTTTCCAACTCAAGCTTGGTGCCGCCGTCAGCTCCGAGAAGGAGCATTGAAATGGCAGATGATACGCTGTAGGGCGAGCACAAGATGTTGTTCCCCGGCTCTTCGCTCGCGAGATTCTTGAAGAGATTGAATGCAAAAATGTTAAGTGACATATCGTATCGTCACTGTTGTCACTTATCGTGCTGTAATTAAACAAAGGCTTTTCAATGATGGGGCTCTTGAACTAGCAGGATTTCACGGCCGAGGTAGATCATTTTTCGACACTCAAATTATTTTGAGGCTCAACTCGACTTCACTGAATGACGTTACACGGTTCGCGGTCAAATTTGACACTTTCATATGTAAACCACTTTAAGTACTCCCAGTGGACCAGTGATAGCACACAGTCAATGCGCATTTGGCACAGGTGACTTCGGTTAGCATTGGTGGTTACTTACTGCATGGTTACTAGCATGACGCTCTATAATGATGAGAGCGGTATCGCGTTTTTTTTTATACAATAACTGGGTCGAGAGCTTACTCCAACACATCACACCAGAAACCATGCGCGTCAAACGCGGCTGTACGACGGTCGTACAATGTACATGTACAACACTCATCAGGCTTGTCCGTCGCAGGTTACATTATATTATCTTTAGGGATGGTGTGAACCTCTGAAAGGTTCAGGTTCGTGTGAACGTGAACCTTTTTGAAAGGTTCTGTGTGAACGCGAACGTGAACCTCATGACGTCACGTGACGTCATATTGCTAATTTAAACCCCATATTTCAATTAGGTGATTGCCTATATTAATCTACTGTAGGCCTACACGATACCGAGCGACGACTCGGGGCCACATAATAGCTCAGTACTTAAGTACATATTGACGTTTGAAACGTCGCCAAATCTATCAACTGGGGCAATCAAATGATATAATAATCCCATAAAATCAGTATTTTGCGTCGCTTTGCCAACAATTTCGACCTGATCGGACAATGTATTCGGCGTCTGAGTATTGCCACATGGATATTGAGCAGAGTGTAAAATGGGTTTCTATACTTGCTACCGATTAACAAGTTATACAGCAGTATAGCCAACACCCCAGTCGCACGGATTTGGTTTTTATGATACAGTATACATATGTAGTCAAGATTGACCCCGTACGCCTGCTACATTTTTACATCAGAAGACGATATCAATCTCATTGTTTGGTTGAATAAGGATCATTTGCTGACAAAATACAGTGTATATTTCGCTCTTGATGTCTTGTGATTGCGGGTCAAGCTCACAGCACAGAGACACTAAATATGTACAATCGGAAGGCTGGATATTCCGAGCAAACTTTTGTAACAGTACAAGTAAATTTTGAGATTGTCAAGGGCATGCTCGTTCAGTGTTGAACGTTTATGCTACCAGCCCCATGCATAGAGTGGCCCGCAGTTGAAAGTCAATAAATTTGAACCAAAGATGTTATAATGAAGTGTGAAAATTGCAATATATGAAAAGGTTCACAGTGCAGAACCTACCAAGGTTCTGTTGTGAACGCGAACCTCAAATTTTCCGAGGTTCACACACAGAACACGAACGTGAACCTCACGTTCACACCATCCCTATTATCTATGTATAGGGATAAATAAGCACAGCCCCGACCCGCAGCGACATAGCTATCCACGGGCCCCAATCCCATCGACGGGGATTGGACGTAGTTATATTTTTGTCCTTGATGTTTTTGCGGCATAGCTATTAACGAGCCGCAATCCCCAGCGATGGAAACGAAAGGACGTAGTTTTATGTTAGTCCTTGATGTTTTTGCGGCATATACACCGCCTCGTGATATACACGCGATCACACATGATCTGGGCATATGAATTCCACGAGTACATGATGTGCATATGCCGCTGGACAAGGAAGGTACAGATATAGCCTTGTAGGGCTTGCTAAGTCTTGCACCACTCCTCCACGCTATCCCAGTAATGCATGAGCGCCAAGCGGGGAAGTCATGGATAGCAGTGTTACTAATCAGGTCTTAGATCTGACCCGGCCGGGAATTGAACCCACGGACTGCCGACCAAGAGCCCGGACGCTTTACCATCACGCTATCTTGATCGTTATGTATCGACGAGTGTCATTGGATAATCTATTTAATGTTGTGATGAGTTATCTTGACGAGAGCTTCTCGTATGTGTAGGGGAGACCGGGGACAATTGTAACACTTTTCGTATTTTTCAACATTACGTGTTCTTCTCGTGGAAATTTCACTTCCAAAGTTTTATATAAAGAAGCCAACAACTCGATAGTTGATATGAAAACTAAATTGGAACTCAATCAACAATCAATCATGGAAATTTTGGGTCGCAAAAATCGCTGCTCAAATGTTACAATCGCCCCGTACCCAGGGGCAATTGTACCACCCTTGCGGGGCAATTGTAACAGTGGTATTTATAACTAAACACAAACTGAATGAACAACGAAAACGAAAGCAAAAATTGTAATATTGCATGAAACTAAAGGAAGAGACGTTTGAACGCTTCCAGGCTACGCCCCATCGCATTTATGGCATCTGAATGCAATATCACCCTTCGTGTCTTGTTCAAGCTTAAAGTGTACAAGAGACACACACATTCATTCCATCATCTCCCTACACATATTCGGCCTCTTCTACCAAGGTTCTGTTGTTCAGCGGGCATAATGGGTTGGTCATTCAGTCACCTGCGAAGGTGCGAAACCGACCTGGCTAACGTATCTTGGTTGAATGGGCCGATGATAGTATAGTAAAACGAGGACGCAACATTGTGTGGCGTCAAAGCTATAATGACATTTATCTGTGCTGTAGAAAATTAACATAAATTGTTCACATCAAATATAAAAATGTAAGTGGGTCATGATCAAAGTCAGAGGACGAGAATTAAGACATGACTATTGAAGTTCGACACACCAAAAGTCGATCAACATGAGAAAGGGTCGTTGAATCACGAAAATAACCGAGCCGTCAGATTCACATCACCACTATTGTATGGCCGTTTCGATAGATGATCATGTTAGAATTGGCATCGCAAGGCAGTATCTGTTCTGGTGAACTTCTGGCTGTTGCAAGATTATTCTGCAGTAGATGAATGGTAATACCAACATATGAACAAAGACATTCAGACTTGATAACATATTGTAACGGGGCAAAAGTAATGGAGTGTTACGATTGCCCCTGACACGCTCGACCATGATTTTTGTCTCAGTATGGTACCTTCCCGGCGATGCAAGTCATATTCTTTCCACCCCCACGGTAGACTATAGTAACATTGTTCCAGCTACACATATTACGTTGTAACTACTTGAGGTACTATTCGTCCAGACAAATTATTCCAGACCAGAAAAACTTTACTCAAGGGTCAAAAATTTCGTTTTTTGCAAATTATTCCGGGGTTTCGCATCGTAGCTCAACGTAACTCTAGGTATAATAGGAGAGATAACTACTGCATGCGCACTTAAAATATCAAGCTGATTTCTCCATCCTACTAGCGGTGAGGTCGATTGTTACATTTGCCCCTAGTTACATTTGTCCCCGGTCTCCCCTACCAAAGAAGTCCACGACATATATAGAAAAGTAGGCATATACTATCTCAAGTATCACTACGCTGCAGTGACGTGTGGTCCTGGGAGGCAAGTGAGGCAGTGCCTCACCTGTCGCCAGGATTAGTAATGGAAAATTGTGACTCCTTCAATGATTATTTATATTTACCGTCGGTGTTCATGAATAACTAAATTTGAAAATTTTTCCATCCAACATCACCAATTGTCATATGTGAAAGGAGATGTGGGACACAGGTGAGGCACGGGCTAGTCGTGCCTCACCTGCGGCAATGCAAATCATCATAAACGGTTCAGAATTCTTAATAATTGCGAATGATATTTTCGCATATATTCCGAAAATACGAATATTAATAATCTTAGAGTACCGGAACCCCTGCAAAATCGCCAATGATGTGAAATTCGGCATTATTACGTACAATGGCAATGCAGAGAAACTTTACCAGGTGACGCACAATCGAATCTGCCTCACTCACTATTCGTTAACAATCGGAGAATCGCAGCACATTGAAACGCGCTATCGATTTGGAAAACCGACAGTGGTGTGTGAATTGTATAGTATAGCGACGGCCAATATGTAATGCAGAGCAAATACATTCCCTTACTAATGTAGCCGTTATGTATTTTCTATCCATACAGCTACCTTGAATTGTGGTACGTGATAGCTACTGACATAGCCTGCGTTGTCGTTGTTTGTGGCCTTTATGGTGTTTTAGATTGCAATAGTCATTGACACCAGGTCGATATTCTATATCTATGTTATGATTCCATATCGGCGGACCTGTAGCACGGCCGACTTTTAGGCTTTTGTAAGACACCGCTTACATGGAACAGATAGCGAGGAGTAGCCTTGATATTCTACGTCTGAAGATTACTAATGTGATAAGAAATAGGTCGCCAACTCAAGGGAGGGGGTCAGGGTCAGTGCCTCATCTGGCATGAACCGCACCGCACGTCACTGTTACGTTGCCTGCACACTGAATTATCATACGTAACCTATTCAGGTCCAGTCTACTTTATTTTGCAAGCGCCTTTTCTCGCTTATTACTCCACCTAATAATATCAAACTTGACATACGTATTATTTCAAACCCGGAGATGTGTTGGCTAGGCTACAGCGACTGTCACTGCTCTACATTGATACCACGATAAGTGGGTACGCGATATAGCCTACCCATGATTTCGCTAGCAGCACAGCCTTGCTGGCCAATTGTGCGGCTCCAAAAATGATCAGGTAGTGATCTGAGT
>ATSW01070114.1:0-11091 GCA_000444245.1 Botryllus schlosseri
GATTGATATTGACAATTGAAAATATAGGGTAAATATAGCGCCTTTGACGAAATATAGCCTGATGCGGGGCCTACGTTATCGTAGGCCCCACCGGACGCATCACCATTGTACTATCTCGCTACAAATTGCCGCGTCACCAGCATCGTTCACTTGAACTTGAGCAAACCTGAGAAACATGGTCGCACTTCTGCACACTTCCATTTCTATTGTTGATAGAATATCCTGTAAATGCGTCTTGACCAGGAAGTCACAGCTCTTGTAATTAGAATTCAAGAATTTCTCCAAATGTAACGATGACAACACCTCCAATCCCTGTGAGAATAATGTGGCAATGTGGCACATTTGATCGGAATGAAATGATGATACTGTTATGGTCAACGCCCAAATAACTACTTTTGAACGTGATGCTGATGAATTACTAAAAAAAAACGTCATTCACGAAGTCTCTACTGTTTGTCACACATTGTGATCATTCTCCATTACGGCGTTATAGGCTATGTGCTGATTAGCCTGTATAGTTTTTTCAGTTTATCTCGTGACGCTAATTGTGTAGTTCAGTAGTTTTGTAGAACCTGCTTATCCCGTAATATTTTCGATACGTCCGATATAAAGCTTCTTTCTGTCCTTGGGGATGCAATGTACACATGCCTGACATCCGTGCCTCGCACTTTGAGGTAGGATTTCTTCTCGACTATCCGATCAACGAAGTCTAACGCCGTGAATTTTTTCGCCGTAGAACAGACCCTGGAGGTAATTGGATCCTTGTTGCAAAAATGCCTGAAAAGACATGCGACGACAAAAATATGGATATATCAATTATGTGCGTGCTAAAGTCATGGAATTCTCAATATTTGTGGATTAATCACGCAAGACCTCGATATGAAATCTTTTCTATTGTATCGCCAGTGCACAGCAATGAAGTTTTCATCCCGAAAATACCGACGAATGTACTCCCGGGCAATGCTCATAACATAGCGGGGGGCCTGCGTGTGCTCGATGATGGACAACAGTGTGTTTTCTTCATCTGTCAGTGGGTCTTCTACAGAAATAATTGTAAGAATTTCGTGGCGATTTGTATAATGTTGCCCATTATTCACTGCTGTAACATATACCTGCCATTAGCTTAGTCATAACTTTATCGTGAAGAATCATAGCTCGGTCAGAAGCACGGAGACCCTTGTATGGTAGAGCGTATATCACGCAGCGTTTCTGCAATTAGAAGGTCATAAACCGATCAGAATGTGATAATTATTTCGGTACTTAACCTAACTTAACCCGGCGAAACCCCAACTCACAAAAGTAATAAAAGCAAAAATCTACAGCAATACACATTACATATCTATAGCTGCACATCTATACTGGTGCAAAAATGACACGTGCATCAACAGAGTGTTGAATGAACAAACCCATTAAAGTATATTTTCAACAGAATACGAAAAAATAATTAATATTTCTGCCGTTCCCATTCAGATACCAGGCTAAAAATAAAAGGCTTCACCTTTGAAAGTGCCTTCGTATTGTTCAGTTGAAAATCAACAGCGTGATACCAATTTCTTAATTAAAAATAAACCTATATATATTGGAGAATGAAACATCATTTCAGAAGAACGGGGTTTCGATTTTGAACCTCAGCCTTCCCTGTATATACGTTACTGCACACGACGTACCACTACAACAGAGGAGCTGCGGCCGTAGCAGGAAATTCGTGCGGCAGTAGACACGTCATTCAATAAGTAGGCCTATGTGTTGGCGGTCGTCGACATGAATTTACGATTTGACTAGCGAATTATTGAGAGATTTAATTAATCATTGAAAGATTTTATTGATAATGAAATTTTCTTAGCGCTACGCGCGATTCAATGCGACTTTATTTTCCAATTTTAATATAGTAGCGCTCTTTGCAATCTGAGCCCCAGGGTACAGATGCGAACAGCGGAGGAAAATGATGCACCCCATATAGAAGTACCAACTTGGAATCGTATGCTCCTCACGAACGAAATTTGTTTCTGGTACGTTCGGGAGATTCCAATATCACCATTATACCAACAATCCTAATGGTAGGTTAAGAATATACAGAATGCAACAAGTGACTAATAAAGATGCATCATCATTTATAACTATCCCAAAAATTTCGAAAACACGTACTCCCTCCATCAACTCTACCGGTACCGGTGAATTTGATCATATGGTCTGAGAAAGGATGAATATTTGATTGTAATCTGTGAAACTACTAATATTAATGACGAAATTTATCCCTAAATGAGAAAAAATTTGCGCGGTTTGCGCGACCATGCCCATTCCCAGTAGCTATATATTAATTACATGACCACTATCGAATTCGATGAGTAGTAACACGATATGAAACAGTAGATTAGTCTGGAGTTTACCGGAAATGGACATGGGTATTTTAACATGGGTATTTGGTGTCCAGTTGGTTCATTGCGACTATTATGTCCGTTATTGCGGCCGCGGGCTACATAAGTAATCGAGATACGGCCGTGAATAGCAAAAAGTTTGCCCACCCCTGCACTACCACTTTCGCAATTCGACTGCAGATCGAGCCTAATTACCCACAACCCATGATGGCCAATACGGGTGTACCATGCAACCATCACAAATAATGTGTTTTAGTTAAATGTGTCTCTTGATCTCTTCGAAACCCCTGATATTGGCTCGGCCGATCCGAGTCGGGGAGCCCCAATAATGTTCCATCGAACACCGGTTGAGAACTCGGTTTAGAACCACTGATTTAAAGGATCGAATATCAAGATATAAAGTCTAAATCAAAACATCAAGGTATAGGCACTATAGGCAGGCTATAGGCCTATATAACGATTTGCGCCGACCATGATTTCTTATTGAAGTGTATCGTTTTATATATCATGATAGATGAGGGCGGAATGTTTTTAATTAATATTATCTTTGACTAGGCTTTTTTCCCTTAAATTAGTAGACTCGGCACTGGTGACACACCAAAGCTATATTTACGAACCTGTTATGGAACAAGAGAATTGCCAATACATAAAATCGTCATACCATAATCACGTGTGAAATGTCACCATTATAGCGCACCATTTTGAAGTCACATTATGTATACTCTGAACGTATAGCCTCTACCATTGATATGTCAACTGCAAGTTTTGTTGAATGGGCTCGACTTTCAGCTCAACTATACGAACCCACAAACATCTTATCTTGGAAGGAGCGTCTTTCTTGGTCTTTATGTTATCGCACATGTGTTGACATACAATTTGAGGACACCCTATAAGTGTTTGCTTTCATATACGTAGAGCTCGATTCAATGAAATCTACTTTACAATAAGCAACTACCGCTTCAGTATGTAGAGTCTTCATAAACATTGACATAGCTACCATGAAACAGACAAGCATATTCGGTTATTATTCTCTTGGTATGTGTATGTAATCGTTGGTCGCCAGAAAGGGTTCTGCAAATGACAATTATTCGTAAACCTTGCACAATATGGGGATTGCACGAAACTGCATGCATGTAGCTTCATATTGTAAATTTATTCACTTGAAGCTTTTTTATTGTTTTCTGGACATTGACGTGCACTTAGAATTGATCTCAACCGCACTAAGATACGTGAATAAACTTATCAAATTGTTAGTGCGGTTTACTGCGTTTGTTTTCGTAACTACAGCCAGCACAAATCATCCAAAACTGGTACATGCTGCGTAATGTAGGTAGGACTCCACCTGGGACTTGAACCTCGGAACAATTTCCTCGCTCACGAATCTGTGCAGCCGCGAATGCCTTCCGACTGACGAAATGAATTTCTTGCGATAAGCGTCAGGGTTTTTCGGCACAATGCGCATTCTGACTCTCTTTTCCAAATTCCGTAAGCGAGCGACACTTAGTTTTCTACAAGTAAGACGCACACCATAGAGTTATTACAACAGAAATCTTACTATGTGTCCCCAAAAGTCGCCGTTGACAGGGGTGCATGCAATTGCATATAAGGAGGATCTAGCTGGAACTTATTTGACGACTCATATATCGATGAAAAGCTAAGATATAACGCCGTAGCAACTCACCCATCGAAAAGTTGAAGATGGATGAATGACAAGATATGTCGTATACAAACGAAGCTCGAATAAAAAAAAAATCCATTTCAGTTAGGTATGACCCGGTCGATGCAGCAACTATTTCTGCGTCAAACCTTGCAACTAGGGTTGCACTAAAAAACACAATTTAAAACAAACATGTTTAAGATAAACCCCTTGTTTAAAACATGTTTTTTTTTAAGCCATGGTGTCACGAGTATTAATTGCAACGTCATATTGGATTGACATTCACAATTGAAACTATAGGGTAAATATAGTTCCTTTGGCGAAATAGGCTTCCAGCCGTTTTCATATACGGACCACAAATATCTTTATGCAGCATTTTTACGGTCGGCGGTCATCATCATAAGGACATTCATTCCGTACCAATGATATGTATCTACGTATAGCTGTTGTACAGAATGTTTCGAGGGTTTCAACCATCGCATGTCGATTATACGTCGACTATATCGGGTGATAGTCGTCCGTAGGCTCGTATACAACATGTTTTTGGAAAGTACTTGCACAATTATGGCGTAATTATACAACTTGAAAATAATTCTTAAACAGGACTCTGTTCTGAATGCAACCCTACTTGTAATTGTTTCTTCGCTATGTTACACTTTTATTCCTCCGTATTTAATTACGCTTTACACCTATATACCGTAATCTGTTACCGTTTCAAAATTTTACATCCAACATTAGTATCCCATATCCCACAAAAACATCTTCATTCACTGACAAATATGGAGATATGGGGGGCTATATCAGGTCGCCCGAGTGGATTTACATCTCATCAGACCAAATGCTGATACGGCGTGATCATGACCAACACTGAGGGCCGCAAAGTCTGGACCTGAAATTGTATAGCCAGGCCAGCGCGATAACAATATATCGCATATTTATTCGGAAATTTAGTACTGACTTAATTCGTTCTTACGATCTCTCTGCGATGTGATGTACAATTTGTTTCAGAATTATTGCAGTGGTAGGCATGAACGCGGAGGGAAAAATAAGGCGCAACTTGAATCATACAGTATTTTAAATTTCAAAAATCGATTCCCGAATTTTCAGTGATCAATAAAATGAAATTGCTCAAGGCACCTCACTCCGTATGAATCACTCGCGTGTTCGAAATATTAATATTCAAGAGGCGAATTTCATTTCAAGGATGACAGCTAATAACGAATTCATTGACGGTAAAGTGAAGATAGGATACAAAAACGAGCAGTAAGCCTCTATTTTATAACACCACAGCCGATGGACCGCGGCTGAACGAGTTATTTACTATTTCATTTTCAGTCGAAAATATTCAGGCTCATTTCAATATGAATATACTATTCAATTTCAGTGGTACATACGATTTAATAACGGATTTGTACAGACGAATGTGAAGGTAATGTCTGAAAATATACCTGAACCAGTAATTGTCGCACTTTCTATGGTCGACTGAAGTAGCCTACACTTATGTAAGTAAATATAGGCTAACTGGGATGTTTATGGACTATATACCATATTAGACAGAAGATGGTGGCCAGACATATTGAGGGTCAGAATTGTCAGGTGACAATTTCTCTAATTTGATACAAATGCGTGACTAATTATTGTTGTTCATCCCAAGTTAACTGGAAATCAGGTCAGGTAGGAATTAGCTCTGGGATGTTTGGCGGCATTATTAACATATGTTCTGGCGCATGAAAGACAAATTGTCTCGGGGATTGTATATCCTGAGCACCGTGGTGGGTGGTAGTAGTCAGTCTACTATACCCATATAAATTAGGCTTACCATATTTTGGAAATGTAAAAAGAGGACACTTTTTCAGAAATTTCAGATATGCAAAACTGGAGAAGAATTCTCAAAAACCGGTAAATTTTTCCCACTTCGTGATCGGTTGACTAAAAAAAATAACGTTTTTCTCTCCACATTGCCAGGTGGATGACTAAAAAAAGAGCTAAGAGCTAAAATAACCGCTTTTCCCTCCGAAATACCCGCCGGAGCTTCACTTCTGCGCTAATTTGCGGCATTTCACTCGCAATTTCCTCTAAATCTGACCTAAATTTTCAAAAAAGAGGACAAAATCTCAAAAAAGAGGACAAAAGGGCGTCCTCCGAGGACACTTTCAAAAAAGTCAAAAAAGAGGACAAATCCTCTTAAAAGAGGACGTATGGTAAGCCTAATATAAATAGAATTGCGCAAGTACGAAGTCTTTTACCTCAACGGTATAATCCCATCGATTTCATAGTCGCAAATATCGCGGAATTCGCCAACTGTTACGCACGAAACGAACTCACATAGCTTGACGAGGTCAATTCTGTGATTGGGTGATATCAAAGGGGAATTGTTGTTCTTGATTTGTCTGTAATTGCAGGATATTAAGATCGTCTGTCATAGGCCTACTGCAAAATGGCGTTGTTATATTGATACTCACTTGTCAGTACGGTGCTTCAAAAAGGTCGGCAGCACAATAGTTCTATTCAGGCGAATCGCGACAAATATACTCTCTCTCAATCCGATAAGCTGATTATTAGGACCAAAATGCAATAGTGGAAACAAGAATTTAGGACGGCGCGGAATAGTACCGTATTTCCTGTAATTGCGTACGAAGACTTTGCCATTTTTTGGGCCACGAACTGGATGGTCTTCGTACTCAGTGATAGCAATCTTGAGCGGATTCCAGTTTATATCACATCTTGCAGATGTTCCTTCGTATCCGAGGCGATGTCCTCTTTTTGAAATTTGACTCGACGTTCTTGCGTCACGGTAGCAATGCAAAGCAATGAGGCAAATGCCGATGGCGCACATCAGGGATCTGTACAGATAAGGCGAGCGCAGCGTTGCACGAAAGGTCATTTCATATCTCTGAAGAAAAAATAAATGGTATAACCCTGCGATACGTATTTAATCAATGTTAGTGTATGCTATATGATGCCCGTTACAGACAGTGGCGATGGTACACCCGATAATACCATGGTGGCGGAGAGGTTTGCGACACTTACATGTGATGATGTTCAATGTTGATTTGTTGTTTACAGCACAATTCATTTACAATATAAAATCTCGATGATGTGAACCAACTACGATAACGATAAACTTGGCGTTTGAAAAAAAAAACTATACTAAGAAGTGTTGCATTACAAGCAAGATCTGCCGGCGTTCCAATAAAGACGAAAACATAATTGAAAGCTTTAATTTAATCTTATGATTCAGTATGCATGTGGTTAGTATTTCTAAAATTGTAATTTATCATTCTGATTACACTGGTCAACAAAATGAAGAAAAAAATGGCAGAACATCTGAGAGGCGTTTCTGGAGTTTTCAATACATAATTGACTATCAAGAACCCGCATATCGTTCTCAGTCATTTTATCAATATCAGTTTGTCAAAAAAGCAGTTTGTCCAGCCTAACAATTGTAACGGAACTACATATTCTCCAGTATCAATCGGTCATTCTACCAAGATTAAAGAGGAGTATGAAGCTATAAAATTTGTCCTTGAAACTAAAATACTCATATGCGTCTCATTTCTTTTGACTTGTAACTGCATAATTTCCCGCTGAGCAAAGTGGGTATACGTAGTATCCCTATCATACGAGAAGCTTAAATCTGGTATCTTCGAAAGATTTCAGATTCAAATATGGATGAAAGATTCCAATTTCATATCAGGAAGGAGTTTTATTTATGTACATGATATCCGTGAAAGTCTATACCTATGATAAATCTAATACCCCTAAATATAATGATGTTGCTGTGTTTTGATTCAAAGAGTCTTTTGTGTGTAAATATAACAAGTAGATCTAATTTCTAAACTTTATTGTACGACTGAGCCGATTTTCTATCTATCGATTACAGTAAAAATGGGAGATTTTGGTCAAAATAGCCCCATGGGTTTTACCAAAGCAAGAGCCAATTTAAAAATAAAATTAAGGTCAGATTCCATATCAGTGCCCTTCAGAACCCCTAAAACCACTCTTGCTTTGTCTGCCTAAAAATATGTGTTGACCAGTGTCATAGGCGCCGAGTTACGGGGTGACGTAGACACCCCATGGCACATTTATGTGGTGGCGGCCACCCCATACAAAATGCTTAAACGCTCGCCATCTGTCAATTAGCGAGTCCGTGATATCGGGTAAATGCCCGCAACTATACTGCTGTTTATCGATGCGCGCGCGAATAATTGAATACGCAGCTTCGTCGGCGACGACGAACTGGTGCTTAAAACGCCCCAATAAATTATTGTATGCACCGTATTATTGGCAATGTCCATTTACGCATGTACTTAACCGTCATAAATTGATGCTAACTTAGTAAATTTGAAACAATTCAAACCCCTTCCTTTTTCATCTCGCCACCCCATGTAAAAATAAAAGTAGAGGCGCCTATAACCAGTGTTGTCTTTCTCGATATGTAAAACATTTTTTCTGATTGTATGTGTCTCTCCAAGCATCTCTAAAATCAAATTGAAATCCGGAAATCAGCCTATACAGTTTCCAGTATGACGTCACCTGATAGATATTTTGAAGTCAAATTCGAGATAATTAAAAATACATAATTTGCACATATAAGCCTAAATCTATGAGTGGTTTGGGCGAGCAAAGAGGTCATATTAATCTGACAATCTCCATGTTGTAACTGTACAATGTACATTGGGTAAGTTAAAAATTAAATACTCGGGCAACAATTCCACGAAATACAGTCTCCCTTTACTATGCTATTGCTGATTATCCTACACTGCAATTGTCCAAACATCATGGAAGAATAAATCGTCTGTCACTTTCAAATATAGTTCCACGAACAGCGCATTGATAAGAATTATTGCATTAGGAATATCCTATATATATTGCGGATACAAACACTTGTATTACATATCTAGGAAGTCAGCCTGGTAACGGCCGTAATTGGTACAAGTAGCCTACATAAAGCCTAGCTTGGTCCTACGGCAGTAATGTAGTTGAAGATGAAATTAATGACATTTGAACAGCTAGGCCTAAATATAGTCCTGTATTAGTGTTACCGAAATTCTTTCCTGACACTTGAGTTGGCCATCACATGCACTAACCAAAAGATACAATATACTGTAGGCTACACAAACCAACGAAATGCACCAATTTGCGATACGTCTGCATGATTATAAATGGAATTGTCCCTAACGCATTTCTCATGCACGCGTGCGATCACAGGAAAATTATGTTTAGGCCAGTGGTTCTAAACCGGGGGTCCGCGAAGCATTTTCAGGGGGTCCGCGACACCTCTAAATTTGCAAAATGGTGGAAAAATATATGTTTTTTAATTTGGGAAATCACAAGGCAGTTTCACTTTATTTCTACTAAAACTTCATGACTCACATTACCAGAATGGCCGTCGGAGATCCAATAACCTACAGTGCAAACGCAATTTAATTGCCAATAGCCTACTGATACAAACATATTGCTGTTCAGAAATCTTTTGTGTGGGTTTGTGGAAAAAATAAGAAATTAAAGTAGTAAGGTCCATCAGGGTGACTTCAAAGTATTTGCAACTATATATCCACATTCTTCAGTGACAGTGATTCTGAAACTCGGATGAGGTGAAAGCATATGAAGGGGGCGCAAAGCAGCAGTCGACAGGAAAAATGTTCGCGCTTCGCGCAATTTACATAACGCTAGTGGTTATTTCTCTGTTTATAACTTCGAATTTCATATTTGAGAACTCTCTCTTCGACAAACATAACCTTCAATGCCATCCAATTATCCGTTAGGATTTTTAGCATTCTGGTTGCTTTATCGCTAGCATAAAGTCGATATTTGCTTAAGACAGATAACGGTTACTCGATAATCGAGCTAAATTTGATCTAAAACTTGGGGGTCTGCGGAGGTCTGTGACAGTCCCAAGGGGTCCGGGGAGACAAAAAGGTTGAGAACCACTGCTTTAGGCCATATTTGATATTATAGGCATGAAAGATTGTTTCAACCACCGAAATCGTACCACGTAGGCCTATGTCTCTTTCGGGTAAGATCGTGTGATCGTGTCTGAAATTTAATAGTTATAGAATATACTATGAGCTGGAGACATGGCGGTATATAGCCTATCGTCGCGGTGGAATAAAAGTAGCTTATGTCATTTTTTTCAAATTTTGATATCCATTTCATAAATTGCTAGGCAATCAAGTCTTCATTTTTGGCCATATCTTGGTCATGTTTATCTTTATCACATATTCTTTCAAAGTAATCATGGTCAAGATATGGCCTAAAGCAAATGAGAGCTTTACATATGTTAATTTTCTTGAAATATGTAAAATGGACATATAATTATTTTGATTCCACAGAAACGATATATTGTTGAGGCCACTTCATCATTTGAGGCCATTTCATCACAAAAGAATACAGTCAGTGTCGTGCAGCTCCTCGATCCCGACGGAATTTCTCGGGCAGATAATTTCACATTTCTTGTATGATCAGAAATGATTCGGATTTCGATATTCGACAATACCGGGAGTCGCAATACTGAAATTTCTTTTGCTTTCGATTCATCATATTCATCATTCATCATCATTCATTCATCATTCAATTCACCATGTAAATTGCTATGATCGTAGTTCAGTTCAGCAATTTATTATCATATCCATACAACCACAAGATTGAAATACAACGAAAGTGTCGAGTAGTCCCATAATCAATTTATTATATTTTTCGCTTGCAAAAACACATGAATTGCGATAGAACGGAAATAAGTTACATATGAATATAATATGCGTGATAATGGTATATATTATCAGGGTTGTAATGACTCGAGTCAGACTCGAGTCACGACTTTCGGATGACTCGCGACTCGACTCGAGTCTTTTTCTCAAAATACGGAAATGACTCGACTCGACTCGAAACAATCTGTGTATTGACTCGACTTGGACTCGAGTCATTGCGCATGACTCGAAGCAAGTCATTGACTTGAGATTTAGACGGCCAAGACCGACATTTCATTGCAATTTCGAATCCAACACACTATTGGGATTTCGTTTGTTGGTACTGGTGCTTGAAAATGCGACCAGAAAC
>KE601163.1:0-15317 GCA_000444245.1 Botryllus schlosseri
ACAGAGGTGGTCAAAGTAGTCGAGAAAGCTACTCAAGTAGAAGTAGAAGTAGCGACGAAAAAAATCTACTCAAGTACGAGTAGAAGTACTTCTTCCAAAAGCCGCCCCCAGCTACTTGAAGTAGAAGTAGAATTGACTGATTTTAAATCTACTCAAGTAAGTAAGTAGTTTTCAAAACGGTCTTAAGTCGTTCGCATGGACTGTTAAAAGCTGCAAATTGAGCTATGCGGGAGGTGCAGAGCAGACTTGGACAACTAGAAAATTTTCAGCTTTTCCAAATTAGATTAGAATTAGATTACTGGCATTTCGCTCTAATTTAGTGAAATTTTAGACAACTAGAATTATCTAGTTGTCCAAGTCTGGTGCAGAGAGCGTGATTCGTATTGATGCATCCCAGGACGTATCAATTTTCGACATAATAAGCATTCTTTCGCATCATGGGACGCAAATTATAGTAGGGTCAGAGGTGGTCAAAGTAGTCAAGAAAGCTACCCAAGTAGAAGTAGAAGTAGCGACGAAAAAAATCTACTCAAGTACGAGTAGAAGTACTCCTTCCATAAGCAACCTAAAACTCTTTGAAGTAGAAGTAGAATTGACTGACTGTAAATCTACTCAAGTAAGTAAGTAGTTGTGAAAACGATCGTAATTCGTTCGCATGTACTGTCAAAAGCTGCAAATGAACCTATGCAGAAAGCGTAGAGAGCTTGATTCATATTGATGCATCCCAGGAGGTGTCAATTTATGACAGAAGAAACAGCAGTCATCATAGGATGTAAATGATAGTATTGATATGGAAATGCGATACTAATCCTTTGCTTACTCGAACACCCCGTTTTAGAGAATATCATGGCATGGCACCCTCCCCATATTATAGCGCCCCTAGTTCAGTCGAAGAGCAATACGGAGAAGATGTGTCGGATACGGCGTTAACGGCGATTAGTATACGTTAATTAAAAAGATGGCAGATCGTAAAAATTCCTTATAGTGTAGCTTTATTTTCGGAAAATATAATGCATTACTACACTTGCTTCTATACTTTAACATAAATGTTCTCCAGACAAAAGAACTGAAATGACGGATCCACGCAACCCGGTCTTTAAATTATATTTAGCGATACTTCGTTAAAACATATTTGTCAATCCATATCTACTGTGCTCGGAGGCCAACGAAAATTCTGGGTATTACATGACTTTTACAAAAATAAATGTTGGTAAGCCTACTACGTGAAAACAGTCCCGAAAGTCCTTAGGCTGTATTTCTTATTGGGGGATTAAACTACTTCTACTTGACAAACTGAAAATAGCGAAAAGTAAGTAAGTAGTTCACAAAATATTACGAAGTAGAAGTAGCAAAAAAAGAACTACTTGAGTAAGTACCAGAAGTAGAGGAAAAGTACTTGAGTACTTCGAAAAAGTACAAGTACTTCGTTACTGACCACCTCTGATGTAGGGTTACCATATTTTGGAAATCTGAAAAGAGGACACTTTTTCAGAATTTTCAGACTTGCAAAACCGGAGGAAAATCCTGAAAAAATGGCAAATTTTTCCTACTTCGTGAATGATTGACTTAAAAATAAGGTTATTTACGCGGTATCTCAGTCGAATTTTGACCGTAAATTTGACCAAACTTCTCAAAAATGAGGACAAAATCTCAAAATGGAGGACATTTGGGGGTCCTCCGAGGACACCTTCAAAAAAGTCAAAAAGGGGACAAATCATCTTAAGCAAGTACGTATGGTAACCCTAAATTATAGTATTGATATGAAAATGCGATACTAACCCTTTGTTTACTAGAATACCCCGTTTTAGATAACATCACGGCATGGCGCCCAACCCCATATTATAAGGCCCCAAGTTTAGGCGAAGAGCAATACGGAGAAGTTGTATCGGATACGGTTTCAACACTTTACGCGATTAGTATACGTTAATAGCAAATATTGTGGATAGTAAAATTAATATTTAGTGTAGCATTATTTTCGGAAAATAGAGGCATTACTACTCTTGCTTTTATTATTCAACATGTATGTTCTGCAGACAAAAGAACTGAAAGTAATTAGAACTCAAAGTATGATACTCGGGATTGAAAGTGAATTACAAATACCACTTCTAAAAAGCGGAAAATATATTTCATGTTTTTGTCCATATAACGCTTCGAAGGTGATCTGCTAAAACAGGTGTAACGTTAAAAAAAAGCCGGATTTTCCAGATTAGCAGGACACATCATGGGCTGCTAGATTACGATATGATAGGTAATTGCTAGATTGCGAAACAGTAGTTTCAAACGTTATGGTGGGCCATGTTTACTGTGATGAAATATCTGATATGGGCGACAATGCGGTGTGAACGGAACCAGGCAATCCGGTACCTAAATTATATACACTGATACTTTCGTGACACCATATTTGTCACTCCATAACTACTATGCACCAAGCGCAATAAAATTTCTAGGCTTTAATTGACTTTTATGAATATCAAATGTTGGTACTCCGTGAAAACAGCCACGAAATTCCTCAGGCTATCTTTCGTATGGGGGGATTAAACTACTTCTACTTGACAAACTGAAAATAGCGAAAAGTAAGTAAGTAGATCACAAAATATTACGAAGTAGAAGTATAGAAAATCAGATATACTTGAGTAAGTACCAGAAGTAGAGGAAAACTACTTGAGTACTTCCAAAAAATAGAGGTACTTCGTTACTGACCACCTCTGAATATGAATATACAATTCAATTAATAATAATAATAATATAATAATAATTTATAGAGCGCCGAATATAACAATATGTCATTACTACACTAGGGCGCTGTACATAAAAGGCAATAAAATATAAAAGTAAACGATATGTATAAAAGACGAAGTGCATAGTTGTAGGGCGGAATGAACACTACTCTAGTTCGAACGCTCGTGTGAATAAAACGGTCTTGATTTTGCGTTTGAAAACATATAGCGAGTCCCATAGTCTGATAGAAATTGGAAGATTGTTCCACAGAACGGCGGCCGAGGAAGAAAAGGTTCTCGCGCCGTATGTCGATGTTCTGACTCTTGGAACTGACAAGAGCATTTGTGACTGAGAACGTAGCGCTCTTCCGGGATTATTGTATATTGTATATTGTATATTGAAGTTCTGTACCTCCAAGAAGCTCAATAAATAAATTAATGAGTAATGCCTATATGACCACTGTGAATGAATGAAAATTGACCAATAGGGCCTACCTACAGCTACAAAGCTAGGAGCTCTTGGGCACTTTAATTAATTCGTGAACAATCTCATGATCTATGAACTATACGCAGCTCATTAATGTCACTTTCAATTAATAAAAGTGAAGATGGAAGTCCTTTAATTTCCATTTTGTTATTTTGATACAGTGGCGTCGTAACCGCTTAAGATTTTGAGGGAGTGGGGCAAAAATAAACTAAACAACAAAAGATAAGATAAACTTCTTTGGTGAGACGTGTACGATTTCCAATTCGCATTCATTCACAGCGGGGCTCAATATTTAACTCTGTTGGTCGCATTTGTACCGCGTGACTCAGATTGCAAGGACAGGGCCATCCGGCGCGATTTTCAGTAAATGTTACATTTCATACATCGCCGGCGATCTTTATGATCGCACTCCGTGTTAGCTAAAACTTTATCTGCATTGGTGCCTAATAAAACCACAGCCACAGGCAGCACATATGAATACAATCACAGCAAATTATCTACAGCGTGCGTATTTTTATTTAGGCCTATATGCTATTTTTCATTTCTATTTCACGGGGCGATGGTAGACTACCTATCAATAGCAAAATATACTGACACTATATCGAGCGAAGCGCGAAAAACGATATCAAGTTGGATACATCTGCTCAAAAATGCGCCACTTTATGGTAATTGATGAAAATATTCGAAACATTGGGGGCGGGCTTCATGGCCCCTTTGCCCCACCTCGCTACGTCTATGTTGTGATTAACCGAGGATTAAATTCGGTACATACTTGACGTATATACTGGCCATTCAGTCAAGTTTCCGTGGCTTGTTTGCAATTGGTAGTTTGGATTTCCGGTACGAGCGAAGTTTCCCCAGTAAGTACTGAACTGGTTTTGAATTTGTAGGTCCGACTCGGACGGGCTGTTACTTGAAATATACAAAATTTGGCAATTTGGGTTAGAGGCAATTGCAATGAATTAATCCTTTTGGTCCAGTCTCCACTATTTGGAGCAGACGCTTTTCTGGCATTTTCTTCCAACACTTGAGTTTGATAGCTATATGGATCTTTATCACTGACAATTAGCCTACCGTCGAACATATAAGAATTGATGGATCTGGCATTGATATAACCCAGTGGTTCCCAACCTTTTTTGACTCATCGCCCCCCAAATATTGGGAACCGAAAAATGGGCATACAAACTGTAATCACTGGCGAGTTGACTAAAAAAGGTCAACTTTTCGGCTGGACCTCAAAATTACACTTTTACAGCTAAAGTTTCGTGAGTTGTCTGAAAAAAGGTCATTTCTCCAACTTGACCGCAATATAGCCGCTTTAACAAGCCATCGCTTCTCTATCGCCCCCATATAGCCCCCTTCGTTATTTTCGCCCCCCTAGACCGCAAAATCGCTCCCTGGGGGAGGGGGGCGATATCGCCCACGTGGGGAACCACTGATATAACCTAAGCCATATAGCAACTAATTTTATCAGAATCTATGATGTCTGTTTGATACGCACATACAAAAATAATAAACGCGCATATCCATACGTGGCGTGATTCAGTATTTGAAATCATATCGACTTACACTGTTCTCATAACAAAACGAGTTTCATCGTCATGAGTGGCCATATAACAGTCCTCTGTATCTCCACCGCTTTGTGACAAACATGTTCCATCTGCGACTGGATAGGAGTTGACATAAAGGTAAACTTTGGCATCATCGCTGGTGGTTTCTGCTGCAAATCTGAATATAAAAATTTGGGTCCGGGTTTTCTCATATACAGGAACGTAACTGGCACACCCCAATCCTCCCAATTGGGGAGGCGAGCTCGAAGGAGCCAAAGTTATTTCGTGAATGAACATAAATTATATATATATATTTTTAATTTACGCAACTTTATTCAAATTATTTTCGCGCTACCCCCAAAAGTTATGTTTATTACCCTATGGGGGGAGGGGAGTAAGATCAACGTTTGGGGAGGGGGGTGACGAAGTTCTGTTTCGGCACCGCTGATATACGCTTATAAATCATCACTACCATTGCAGTAATAATTGACAGTTTCAACTGACAACTATACTGGCGAATGGGGTTGTGATTAAAGTGATTACAAATTTTAATCCAATATGTTCAAAACAAGGCCCTTCCCCGCATACTATAATGATCCGGTGGGGCAAATACTCCATTTAGCAATCTGTAAGGGTGGGGAAGTGGACACTGGACAGCCCCTGGCATAATAGATATATAACTTGCTTGAGGCAACTGACGAGTGTTTCATAGCATATGCGTCAGGCCGTCAGCTATTTCTAGTGCAAGTTAGATCTCGCGCCCACGCTACACAGTCTTTGGAAAATATTTAGACTGTTTTGATGTAATTATACCGCCTTAGAAAAACAAGCACCTTTCTGAAAAAGGCCACGGAAATTAGTTTAGTGGTAAGCGGTTAATATTATTCCATTTGTATAGCTTTAATCACTCGTGCACCAAAGGTGAGTGTACGCTGTCCTATATAGCTATAGCCTATGGCCAGAATCAGCACTATATGTAAACGGGATGGCATCGAGTGTCTCACCCGCCATACCCGATTTCTTCTCACCTCGCGAGAGCTCTACTAGGGCAAACGAAATACAAATGAGTCAACTCTTTTCCAAATGTCTTTACATAATTGCCGTCCACGGGGGGATAAGAAACCGAATATTTTTTAACGACTTCATCGGTGGTTCCGATGGAGAAAATGAAATAATTCACGAGCTGTAAAATAATAATAATGTATTCGTCTTCATACCATATCGTTTGCGAAAAAACTCAGATCTTACTGAGAACATAATCTCGCCTGTTGGAACCGGCTCAGGAATGTAATATTCCACATCTTCCAATTCTTGGCTTTGGACCCCGACGATCATGTTTTTATCCGAGTTCCATCGTCCCGCCGCGTACAGATCAAGCGGCTGTGCGGTAAAATCGACGCCATCGATGACTGGTCGGAACGCTTCACTCATCGTGTAGATATCTCGATTTAGAAATCCACGCGCTATCATCGGAATAAGCCGATTGGACAACTCGATAGGATCCGCATTCCTGGAATGGTGAAGGTTGAACCAACTAGCCTAAGTTGAGCTCAATCATGACACTTCTGATATATAGGCTATGTCATAGGCAACATACATGACATGTAATTTTTCATCATCATCATCATTGGTTTATTAGCAATTTTTATCAGTTCAATACACCACAAACATGCGATGCAATGAAAAGATAGGAAGGTGTCGAAGAGACTTTGAGTAGTCTATGGAATCAGACACCTACCACGACACAGACCAATACTTCGTTATTCCGTAGGGTTACCATATTTTGCGAATCTGAAAAGAGGACACTTTTTAAAAATTTCCAGACCTACAATACAATAAAATAAAATACAATAAAAGGGTAAATATATTGGGAGTTTGCAGTTGATTGACTAACAAAAGGGTCATTTTTCCGAGTCGACTCCAGAAATATACACTTTTATTGATTTGTCCGTTGGTTGACTAAAAAAGGTCAACTTCTCGGCTCAACTCCCAAAATACCCGCCGTCACTTGAATACTAATTTCCTATATCTCAGTTGAATTTTAACATACATTTAACCAAAATTTTCAAAAAAGAGGACAAATTCTCAAAAAAGACGACATTTTGGCGTCCTCCGATGACACTTTCAATAATGTCAAAAAGAGGACGTATGAACCCTATACGTACCGTATACCTATAAGTCCAAACACTAACATACAGTTCTCTTCTTGCCATCCCATTCGGTGTCTTATAAAAAAGCCTAGAAGTGGGCCGATCTACAAGTCGGCATCTACGGAATGAAAATGAATAAACTTATTGGACTGGTGTAAATGACCATAGTAGTCGACAAACACCATGAGTACCACAAAAAGCAGCAAACATACAGTTGTGACGCATTAGCCTAAAAGCCCAAAATCTGAGACAGGCTGAAACAGAGTGTTTTTTTTTTAATTCAAGCTCAGCTGTTGACAGAATGATAATAATTTATTATCGATGGCAGAGAAGATTTGAAAATCATTCGTTTTTTTGCGTGATAAACATAATGTTTCATGTTTGATGTATTATAATAGTTAAATAGATTAATACTTTCTATTAGGTTATAAGCGTATGGAACAAGTCATAAAGAACTCTAAAAACATAGGTCAACACGTTGAAACTTACATTAGGCAGTCATAAGCCGAAGCGTCTTTTCCACAAAGCCCGTGCACAAGCCGGTTTGTGACATCTTGCGATTCAGATGGCGTGTGGAATTCGATGAACACCGGCGCGCTTTGCAGTATCGCGTTCCAATATAATGAAGCGCTGTTTTTGGACAATGTGTGAAACATCACCGATTGTGCCCCAGCACTCCCACCGAATATGGTAACCTGTTTGATTATATTATTTACTTACAAATCAATGCGCAATGCAATGCAAGTGTAGCGTGTAGTCTCTGTTGTGAAAATTGGCGTGTCATGCTTTGCTACGGAAAGTCTTTCGGGTATCCTCAAGAGAAGACAAGTCGAATCGTTGGAGAAATAATTGAGGATGTAAATGACCATCAATCTCCATACGTTCCTTAAATCACCGAATCTCATATTTTTCTTCACTCCACGGCACATTGCCTTGGTCCGTCAGGTAGTGCGGAGCATGGACCGGAGCCTGACTGGAGCCGGACGAGATAATTAAAAAACAGGATCGGGGTCGGACCAGAGAATTTGTCGATCCGCTCCGCACTACCGTCAGGGATGCAAATCAATGGACTGGGGACTTACGCTACATATCGTATATACAAAAATTGAGATTGTAAATCGATCTATATATATAGTTCCATCGTCTGATCACTGCAAGTCTATAACACGACTCTGACAGCGTTAATCAAGTAATGGCTCAGTTTGAATGGATTCATTCAATTTTTACCCGCGATTTGTCCCCACCGAAATTTTCGATGTTTTCGTGCACCCATTGTAATGCAAGTTGCTGATCTTTCAAACCTTGGTTACCAGTGATATCTGGTTTTCCTGTTTCTTTATTAACGAGGAAACCAAACGGCCCTGTAGAACAATCATATATGTTATGTTCGTGTATTTACGTTGGTATCGTTTCAATCTATTTTGTATAGGACTAGTAATTAGCGCCAATCATTATTTCCTCGCAGTACGCATTTGTGGTGACTTCAAAGCATTGAATCAACAAATTCAGATAGATCAACATCCCCTGCCCTCCTTAGATGAAATTCTTCACAAGTGACAGGGCGGTTGTATCTTCACGAAAATTGATCTTGCCGATGCGTATTTTCAGCTAGAATTAGATGATGATACGAAGAATTTGTGTGTCATCAACACGCAATTCGGTCTTTTCCGTTATCGGCGCATGTGTTTCGGAGTCGCATCTAGTCCCGCAAATTTTCAACGCTGTATTGATGCCATGATCGCCGGCTTACCCGGTGTTGCTAGTTTTATCGATGACATAATCGTTACTGGCACTGATGAACGCGATCATTTTCGCAAGTTATCACTACTCTTTGAGCGCCTCACCGAATACGGTTTCACCGTTAACTTCGCGAAATGCGAATTTTTCAAAAGTAGTATCGAGTATCTTGGTCACATAATCGACAAGGACGGCAAACGCCCGTCTAATAAATCCGTTGAAGCAATCAAACAGTTGCCTAAACCTCAGGATCTTCGCCAGCTACAGGCATTCCTGGGCAAAGTCAATTATTATCGCGCGTTTATTCCTAATTTCACGAATAAAGCCGCTGCCTTGTACCGTCTTCTTCAAAAAGACGCGAAATTCATTTGGAATACGGACTGTGACGCAGCTTTTCGCATTCTCAAAAACGACATAATCGACGCTACGAAGTTAGCTCATTATGATGTGACCAAGCATCTCGTTTTGTCAACGGATGCTTCTCAATTCGGAATCGGCGCTGTCCTCTCAATTGAGCACAATGGCGAAGAGAGACCGATCGCGCACGCATCGAAAACGCTTTCCGATTCGCAAAAATCCTACTCCCAAATCGAGAAGGAAGCTCTGTCAATCATTTACGGAGTCACTAAATTTCGTCAGTTCTTGTATGGTAGAAAATTTACGCTCGTAACGGACCACAAACCACTTTTAGCTATTTTCTCGCCGGACAAGAAGATTCCCGTGATTACAGCGCAACGCTTACAGCGATGGGCACTAACGCTCATGGCTTACCAATACGATATTCGCTATAAACCGACCAATCAGCACGGAAACGCCGACGGTTTATCTCGCCTACCAAAGGGTCCAGACCCTGAGCTTGACGAACTGGAAATTCGTGAAAACGCGGAGATCGTTCACGCTATTAATATGGCATTCGATGGCTTACCGTTAACTCGCAATGAAATTCGCGACGCGACGCTGAAGGACAAAACCATGAAACTAGTAAAATTATCTGTCACTCATGATAATTGGAATCCAAAGACGCACATTGATGATTTTTCTTGGTTTACGACTCGCAAACATTCGCTTTCTCTGCACGAAGACATAGTCATGCTCAATATTGATGGTTTTCAGCGCGTAGTAATCCCGCAGTCACTTCGCTCGCGAGTCTTATCATCGTTGCACGAAGGACATTGGGGTATCGCGAAAATGAAGCATATGGCTCGACGTTACATCGCATGGCCTTCCATTAATCGCGACAGTGAAAATCTCGTTAAGAGTTGCGACGCTTACCGTAAGGTAATGAAAGCGCCTGATCGTCAGTATCGCGAATGGCCAAAAACTTCTGAAAGCTTTGAACGAATTCACTTGGATTTCGCAGGTCCAATAAACAATAAAATGTTTCTTGTCATCGTCGATGCGCATTCGAAATATCCTTTCGTTAAAGTAATGAATGTCGGATCTACCACAACCTTGTGTGTAGTCAACGCTTTGCGGGAAGTCTTCTCTATTGAAGGCTTGCCCGTAACAATTGTCACGGATGGCGGGCCGCAATTCACATCGAATGAATTCGATACGTTTTGCTCTAATTTGGCAATCAGCCATATCGTATCACCGTCTTTTCACCCTGCCTCGAACGGGGAAGCGGAGCGTTTCGTCCAAACTTTAAAAGCTGGATTAATAAAAAATTGCGACGGGGGAAAAGATCTCAACTTCGCGCTCCAAACACTTCTCGCTACGTACCGATGTGCACCGCACCTGGGCATAGACTAGAAAACGCCTGCCGAGATTTTACATGGTCGACAGCCGCGCAATTTGCTAAGTTTGTGCTCGCCCTTCGATAAATCGAAACCCGTTACGCCTGGACAATCAGTCACTCATTTCGAGATTGGTTCCTTGGTTTACGCTCGCAGTTACCGCAGCGGACCAAAGTGGGTTGCTGGCGTGGTGACGGAAATACTGGGACGTGTTGTGTACATAATAAAAACAGATCATGGGTATTGGAGAAGGCACAAAAACCAACTCCAACCACGCTTGATTTCAACTGGCAATGATACAGCCACACAGGAAGTTGCTCAGCCTCAACAGTCCCAAGCTGAGCAACCATTGGTCAGTAATAGGGCACAACGTCCTGCAGCTAGTCCTGCTCGTACGTCGGGTAGACGTTACCCCGTTAGAAATATAAAACAAACAGATTTCTATCGGCCGACGTGAATCACCTTGTACCATTTAACTGACAGGGGAGGACTGTTATGTTCGTGTATTTACGTTGGTATCGTTTCATTCTATTTTGTATAGGACTAGTAATTAGCGCCAATCATTATTTCCTCGTGTGCCTTGCGTTGTATTTATACCCTGTGTTCTGTTGTCTCGTCGTCTTTTCATTTAACTGCACTCTGGATCGTGTCGCCTGTCTTAAAGTTATACGGCTGATAATATACTGATTACTTATTGCAACCTCGTCGCATTGAGTTATTGTTCAAACAAGATCAAGAACATAACAATTGGTGTCAGAAGTGGGATTCGAACCCACGCCTCCATTCGGAGACCAGAACAAGTCACCCAAAACTACTTGAAGTAGAAGTAGAATTGACTAACTTTAAATCTACTCAAGTACGTAAGTAGTTTTGAAAACAGTCTTAATTCGTTCGCATGGACTGTAAAAAGCTGCAAATTGAGCTATGCGGAAGATGCAGAGAGCTAGATTCGTATGGATGCATCCCAGGAGGGAGGTATCAATTTTCGACAGAATAAGCATTCTTTCGCATCATGGGATGCAAGTTATAGTATTGATATGAAAATGCGATACTAACTCTTTGTTTACTAGAAGACCCCGTTGCGAATATGATCGCATGGCGCCCTACCCCAAGTTTAGGCGAAGAGCAATACGGGGAAGTTGTATCGGATACGGTTTCGACACTTTGCGTGATTATAGTATACGTTAATAACAAATATTGTGGGTCGTAAAATTTATATTTTACTGTAGCTTTATTTTCGGAAAACATAGGCATTTGCTTTTATGCTTCAACATGTATGTTCTGCAGACAAAAGAACTGAAAGTAATTAGAACTAAAAATGTGATACTAGGAATTAAAAGTGAAATACAAATTCCACTTCTAAAAAGCGGGAAATATATTTCATGTCTTTTGTCCATAAAGCTTCAAAGGTGGACTGCTAAAACAGGTGTAACGGTCAAAAAAGTCGGATTTTCCAGATTAGCAGGATATCGTGGGCAACTAGATTACGATATAATAGGTAATTGCTAGATTGTGAAACAGTAGTTTCAAACGTTATTTACTAGGATGAGATATTTGATATGGGCGACAATGCAGTGTGAGCGGAACCAAGCAATGCGCTACCTAAATTATATTCACTGATAATTTCGTGAAATCATATTGCCACTCCATAACTACTGGGCGCGAAGCGCAACAAAATGTCCGGGCTTTACTTGACTTTTATGAATATTAAATGTTGGTATACTTCGTGAAAACAGCCGCGGAATTCCTCAGGCTATCTTTCGTATTGGGGGAATAAACCACTTCTACTTGACAAACTGAAAATAGGGAAAAGTAAGTAAGTAGATCACAAAATATTACGAAGTAAAAGTAGAAGTAGAGAAAGTGAGATCTACTTGAGTAAGTACCAGAAGTAGAGGAATACTACTGGAGTACTTCCAAAAAGTAGAAGTACTTCGTTACTGACCACCTCTGATGATATCTAGATATCCATGAGTTTAGGCACAGTTGCTTACCTTCATTATCACTGATTGCGAATGGAACAGTCGTAATCACCTTTGTGTAATCGTGACGTCCGCTGTTTTGATTAATTTTCACAATGGTTTATCATATCAGCGATCGATGACCATTGATCATTGACCATGCCCCATTGTTGCGGGTGAAAAGTTTATGTGAACTCGATTAGAGTGTTCAATTGCAAAGTTCCAACACTGTACTGCACCTTCCCCTAAACCAGAGATGGGCACTTATTTTTCTCCGCGAGTCAAATGAGAAGCAGAAAATACGTTGGTGGGCCGAGTCAAAAAGTTTAGCTGATGTGTTCTCCAGCGCATTCATTTTATATCGAAATTGAAAGCAGTGAATTACACTGTTACTAAATGCTGCTCAGTAGATGTGTCGATATTAGGGACCGAGAAAGTCCCATTTAATTACCAAAAAATAATATTTATTTGCCGTCATATTTCGAAACAGTGTTAAACATGAACTCTCTTTAGATCCCTATCCAACAAACTGCTACTGTCGAACGTTCTTTCTCCATTCTTGGCAAGCTACTTAGACACCTTTAACAGTACTTGAAAATGCGACCAGAAACTGTAAAAATTGAGGGAAGTTGGTATATTAAGAACGCGAAGCATATTTCATATCACCAAGATGAGTTGTAAAAATTCAGTTTCACAAGATTTCAACTCGACCCTCGCTGCTCGCCGACTTCGACTAGGACTTGGCATGGTGGTGAAATGAAAATGACTCGACCTGACTCGAGTCAAAACTGTGAAAATGAGACTGACTTTGCGACATATTTTTTGCTTCCAGCAGATTTTTCTCGAATTCCTGGACACTTCTACCGGAGAATGTAAGAAAGTATCTTTCGTTGTACTACAACAAATTTAAAATTATTTCTACCATAATACGTGATGTAACTACTGGAATTCTTAATAGGGCCATCTTTCGTCAAAATACCGTTTTTTCATGTACAAATTTGTCAGTTTTTGAGTCAAAAAAGTTTTTTTCAGGTTAAAATACGTCGTAAGGACAGACAGTTCGAACCAGAAATGAAGGTAAGTGGTACAATTCTAACATTATGTGGGAAAACACCTAATTTGCATACGTTTGGTCAAAATTTGGCCAAAATAAAGTTTTTTAAGGTCCGCACTTTTCCCAGGTCTGCCATAAACAAATCGTTTATTGTTAATACCCGATAGAATTCATCATTTTAATCAAGTTAAACTTCTCTAGCAAAAGGACGATATACATGTGCAATCAAAGGCTCAAAGAGCCGCATGCGGCTTGCATGTTCCGCGGTCCGCCGTTTAGATTTGAGCTATTTGTTATGGTCGGTTCGCAGTTCCGCTTCGTCCGCCGTTTACTATTGGAAGTTCCGCTAGTTTCGCAGTTCGATCGTTCCGCCGTTTAGAGTTCCCCTTATATCTTTTATCACAATCTTGTGGGAAACTCTAAACGGCGGACCGCGGAACATGTAATACTAAACGGCGGACCGAGCGGAACTGCGGACCGAGCGCACCAAGACAAAATAGCTCAGATCTAAACAGCCGAACGAGCGGACAGCGGAACAGGCGGAGCTTGCAACACTAAACGATGGATCGAGCGGAACTGCTGGCCGAGCGGACTACTACAAAGACCACAACGGAAACGGCGGACCGTGGATCATGCGCAATTCGAAAATGTCGCAATACTCCTGGTCTCTTCATTTTAGACAATAAGGAGCATACCGAACATAAGGACATCTTGACTATAGGGTAACTATAGGGTGTGATCGAGTGTGGCGACGCAGTACCAACATACTCCTAGCACACCCCAGACATAACGTCCGAGTGGCAACGGAGTATAGACACGCTCCAAACATACCCCAGACCTGATGTCCGGACTGCAATGCAGTACGAACAAACTCCATACATACCCTAGACATGATGTCCAGATTTTATTGCAGTACGACCGCACTCTAAACATACCCCAGACATTATGACCGCGTTGTAATGCAGTACGAACACACTCCAAAGATACGCCATAGATAATGTCCCAGTGGCAAGGAGTATAGACACGCTCCAAACATACCCCAGACATGATGTCCAGATTGCAATGCAGTACGAACACACTCCAAATATACCGTAGGCATGATGCAAGGGTGGTAACGGAGTATAGACCAGTGTTGGGATCAAGTCACTACCTTCGAGTCACGAGTCATTTCGAGTAATTGCACATTTTGACTCGAGTCAAGTCAAGTCAATCGATTCTCGAAGGTGACTCGAGTCAAGTCAAGTCACTCGATTTTTGGAGGTGACTCGAGTCAAGTCGAGTCAAGTCAAGTCAAGTCACGAGTCAAGTCACAATTCAAGTCAAGTTGCCTTTTCGAAGTATGAGGCATGATTACGTCATTACATATAACTAGCTGTCTGAAATACAGATTGAGTAGTCATTTATTCTGAACCGATGAACGAATATAGAGTTGAATATACACCGAAAAGGCGCTGTATCGCTCACTTATACGTAAAACTCAGTTTATAGTTACTAGTCCCATAAGAGAATATAGAATAGAGAAACGAATTGATAACATGCAATAAATTATCCATTTAAATATTAATATGATACAATTAGTGCCTACGCTAATGGTTGAGGAGTTTATAAACTATATTAGAATTCAAATTCGATAAAACAAGAGGTTTGGTTAAGGTAAGTACAGAGAACAGAAATAGCCTATATATTTGTCATTAAATTACTTTACTACTAGTTTACGACAACGTAAGCTGTAAGCTTCGATCATTTTATTTGTGGTCAATTTATTTGTCAGAGGACAACGGCATCTCAGTAAAAAGCACGATCATTGAATGGTTGGTCGCTCTCACTGGTTACACCAGCGTTTCGCCAACAATCCGAACATATGCAATATACAGTGAATTTTATCGACACCGATTACTTGATGACTTGAAATTGACTCGTGAATG
>ATSW01070199.1:0-17850 GCA_000444245.1 Botryllus schlosseri
TACATTGAACGCTCTCTCATTCGAAATTTCATGCTGGTGACGTCATATTTTGTGATACGATTGTTGATATGCAATGTTCTTTCCAATTCTCTACTAGTTGCTGACGATTGCCCCTGACGAGTGTCAGCCGAAAATATTCGGGTCCATTTCAATATGAATATACTATTCAATTGTATATTGAAGTTCTTTACCTCCAAGAAGCTCTTGAAATTTCTCTCCAAAACAAACCGGTATTATTCTTGTATCCTGTAGTTCAATATATTTTATGATGCCATTTCCGGAAATGTAGGTATGGTGTCGAAATGTCTTGCCTTGCCTTGAATCGAGGCTGTAGTGTTGACATGCAATGTGGTCCAAATTCAATCTAATCCAATGATTTTGATTGATATAGATATCAACCTAAATCTAAAATATCAGTTTCAATAAGAGAATTAAATAATATGTGATCAATTATATATTCAGACTTGATTAACTTGATCAAATTTGTATTTTTCTCTCGTCCCAAGATAAGCCTGTTGATTAAAACTTGTACACCTCAAACCCCAACTATGTGACATGCCATTTTGAAAGATGGACCATGGCAACTTCTTTGTCAAATCGGTTTTATGTTACAATCTGTCTGAACTACAATTCGAATTGAGATATTGTGTCCAAAAGAGTGGGATTTCCTCACAACTATGCAGTCAGCCTTTTATGCATGCGAATATACTTTTTATATTATATAGCTCCTTTATGGGGAATTGGGGAAGATATACTGCTATATTCGGTGATCTATCAATTAATATATTACTATTAAAATTGTAATGGTCTGATTATAAAAGTTACTGGACCAATTCCTATATTCGTCAAGTAGAAATGGAAGTCATGCAATGTCACTCGCTCCTGACTCGTATCTTTCCATACACAGAACTGCGCCTACTACACAGAATGGACCGCGTGGAGCAACTGCGACGCGACATGCGGCGGCGGGTCTAGACGTCGCGACCGGGTCTGCGTCAGCGGCAACGAGGGCGAGCCCGGATGCGAAGGCGAACCCACAGAGCTCACGACATGCTCCACCAACGTACTCGATTATTTCACGTAACTTGAGCGGCACTTTGTTCAATGCATAATCTATAACAGAGCTGTCCGGAGTATGGATTGTGGGGTGCATGGGGATCTTGCACTGCTGATTGTAACGGCGGCGTACGCTCGCGAACTAGAGTGTGTCTGGCTGACGGAAGAGCAGCGGAAGGTTGCAGAGGTATCGATACAATGGGCGAACTATGTAACCAACAAGTAAGTGGCAGAGATATGTAATTGTGATTTGTAATCCTAATCGATTGTTATCCCGTGAAAGGATGACTCGGTATTTGTGAACAACCTCATATTTGTTACACTGCTCATCATTAAATCCCCAGTATTGGCTGTGCGAGACATTACGTTGTGGGTAACGAATTATCCTCACATAGTCGGTAGATATTAGGTGTAGTAGTATTCGAAAATGTGTTCAAGGCTCAAGTACAAGGAAGCAAAAGAAATGTAATTGTGAACAATCTTGATTTCATTTCCACGTAATCGTAATCGCGATCGATTACATTGATGCCGTTATCGCTCCATGTCTTGTAAGTCAGCGAAAGCTACGTCAGTAACTTGAACACTGCACTCTTTTTGAAATGAATCTTCGGTGAAAGTGGTGCCACTATATCACGTGTTGATCTTGAGTGCATATCGATTCACAGACACTTCAATACCATGACAGAACAAAACTTCGTCCACTGTGATGCCATATTTGGTTCAGCTTATTCAGTGTATCGATGACAAAATAGTCACAACCGCAATTCATGACTTGATGACTTCACACTATTGAGCAGGCTAGGAATATGATTGTTTTCAACACTTTTTCTCTATCCAAGTCAGGCATGTCATTATGGAGAGCATCGTACTACAATATCGAGTAAATTGAATTAATCTATTTTCTTAAATTCCTAGAAAATCCAAATGCATAGTAGCTTTGTAGTTTTGATTTCACAAATGAGGCACTCTTCGCCCTGCAATACTGTGGCAAATATAGTATGTTAGCTAATGCTGAGATAGACTAAGTAAATTCCCAATGTTTGGTACGAAAATTTACTCATTTGATGTCACTTTCAAGCTATGTCCACGCTGGTCGGAATGGTCCGAATTCGGAATGTGCAGTGAAACGTGCGGCGGCGGCTTACGAATCAGATACAGACGCTGTATCAACGGAGACGCCGGCGACTCTGGATGTCCAGGCGAAACTACTGAGACACAAAGTTGCAATCAAAACGTAAGTTCTTCCATGGTTGCGTGACTTTTTCACTTACCCGAAAATCTTGTGTGTTTCACAGACATGTCCGTCGTTCACGCAATGGACAGCCTGGGGACAATGCAGCGTGTCGTGCAATGGCGGATTACAAGTTGCCACTCGTCAATGTGTCAACGGTGACGTCGGTGTCTCAGGATGCTTCGGTGCCACCGTTCGGCAGAGAGCGTGTAACCTCATGGTAAGACACGTTCTGTTCTGTCAGTTTACATAGGAGCATATAACTCAATAACATTCAACGCTTGAGAATGTGGTCAAAAGCTATCACTATGGTTAGATTTAGGCTTAGGTTATAGTTAGGACAGGTGTTTGGGTTATTTTGGTAGTAAACAAGTTGCATGCCGACCGCCTCTGGTCGCATGCTCAAATGACGAGCAACCATTCTCGTTGTCTTCGAATGCAACTATCATCCTCTGGATTGCTTTTGCAGAGCTGCCCGTACTGGTCGGCGTGGGGCGACTGGGGCGCGTGTAATGTGACATGTGGCGACGGATCCCGACAGCGTCAACGTCTGTGTATCAACGGCGAAATGGGATCTGACGGATGTTTTGGATCTGACATTGACGAAACCCTGTGCGATTTGCCGGTACGTTGTAAACAAATCTTTGATAGGAAATATTTTATATTCATATTGATATAAACCCGACTATTTTCGGCTGACGCCCACTCGTCTGTCGTAATTTTAGCAACTAGTAGAGATTTGAAAAGAACCTTGTATGTCAACAGCTGCATCACGATATATGACGTCACTGACATAGGAAAATTAGAAGAATCCTTGTGAGCAGATGGCTTAGGTCAGGGGCGAGCAAACTTCTCAGGTCGGCGGGCCGGATATGGGAAAATGAAGTACTTGGCGGGCCGGATTAGAGAATATATAGATTAATCGCGTATTTATCCACCTATACAAGGAATAAATCGTATTTAATGTAAACATTAGGTTTAAAGCAAAGAGACCAAAATTAGTATTTAATGAATTGATCAACAATATAGCTGTTGAAGTCGAACAGACATCTGTGATGGCTCAAAGTTGTCAGCGAGTTCTTTGAACTCTGGCTGCATGTCGTATGTAGAAACCCTTAGTAACGACTGCACGTGAACACCAGTTATATTGGAACACAGCTTTGTGTCGTTAATGTTCATATGGTCGAAAATGCTAGTAGACCCGAACATAGCAAGTAGTTTCATGGTCATCTTTCTGGGGTTGGCAAACTTTTGTCAATACTTTCAGATTAGAATTTCACTATCAGGACAGAAACTCTTGGCGGGTTGCCCATCCCTGGCTTAGGCTCTATGTACTGTACTATTTTTAGATTATTGGCACTAGGATTTTGTGTATAATCTTAAAATAGTTCATCGAGCCTAAACCATCTGTTTGTCTCGATTATTCAAGTTTTTTTTTATGCCAGTGACGTCATATTTGGTGATACGACTGTTGATGTACAAGGTTCTTTTGAAGTCTATAATAGTTTCTGCCAATTACCCCTGATAAGTAAGTGTCAGTCAAAAATATTCGGGTATGTTTCAATATCAATATATCTTCCGTCGTATATTGAAGTTCCGTACCTCCGAGAGTCTCTCGGAATTATTTTCTCACAAATGAAACACGTCTTCAGCCTTGCGCTTCCTGGACGCCGTGGGGAGAATATGATGATTGTCCGGTCACGTGCGGCGGTTCTGTTCGTATGAGGAGACGTACATGTCTTGACGGCATCGCAGGCGCCAACGGGTGCGAAGGCCCCGCGAATATGGTGATGGCTTGCAACATCGTGGTGAGTATTTTTTATTCTTTGTACGCGGTGTTAAAGTTTGATAAGGGCCGAATCCAACTCATTCTTATGCCAACTGTAGCCGTGCCCAACTTGGACATTGTGGGCAGCGTGGAGCGAGTGCTCCGCCATTTGCGGAAGTGGAAGACGGCAGAGACAACGCGTGTGTCAAGATGGCTCGGTCGGCGATCGTGGATGCACGGAAGGTGGAACCGTGGAATATCTATCTTGCAACACAGAGGTGAGACGCGTAGCAGCCACTGCAATTGTTGAGAGAGATTTTGTAGATTTTCACACGTTTTCTGCAGAGGTGGTCAGTGATGGAATACTTCTACTTTTTTCCAGTGCTAAAGTGTGTTTTGCATACTTGCACTGCTTACACAAGTAGCTATTTTATAAGGTACTTATAGTTCCACTTGACAGTTTTTAGTGAAAACTACTGATTTTTATACTTTGGGATATGCTTGCGTCACTTTTATGACTTAAATTGTCGTTAGCAAAAGAGTGGTAATTGAATCTGTAGCTGTAATTTCAAAAGGAGCCACCTACGAGTAACTGCTAAAAGTATGGATCCCATGATTCCCATCGATAACAAACAGAATCGACTTTTTGAGACGACTTACTGAAGTACTCTTAGAATCTTGATTTGCTGCTTTGCTTATACTTGGAGTAATTTTGACGTGTTTTTAGAATGGCTACTTCTACATGTAATTAGGTCAAAATTTACGCTGTTACTTCCAGTTCTGCTTGAGTAACAATGCTGACAACTTTGATCATGTCGGATTTTCGGTTACATAGCGATTCCAGTAGTGTTGATTGCATGATTTCCATCTGTTTTTCCCACGTTCGTTTCAATTCACACACTCATGAAACAGAAAAGCGCTTGTCGAAGAATGTATAGTGATCATGCACTATTTTCAGGACTGTCCAACCTGGTCTACTTGGGGATCGTGGAGTCAGTGCAGCGCCACCTGCGGACAAGGACGTAGGTCTCGCGACCGAACTTGTATCTACACCGGGGCGTTTGATATCGACTGCATAGGCCCCTCGGCCGACAGTCAAACATGCGTCGAAGGAGTAAGAAGCAAGTTTATTTCAAATAGCAACAAATTTTTTAATTTTGGTAACCACCTAGTTTTGCCCGTTCTACGGCGAATGGGAGTCGTGGTCGGAATGCTCGGCTACTTGTGATGGCGGGTCTAGGACTAGGTACAGAAGATGCATCAATGGAGACACTGGTGACGTCGGTTGCTTGGAAGAATCTTCGCAGACCGTTGCGTGCAGGAATAACGTAAGTTTCATTTGTAACAGGACGGATATATTAACATGATCGCTTCAAACTTCTTATTGCATTGATGTAACTCAATTCAGGTCAGTTTATGGATGTGCTGCTTAACTCGAACTGTAACGGTAGATTGTTCATTTTATCCAATAATAATATTGGATTATCAAAGCATGCCTAAACCGTATATCTACCTAATCTTATCGACATGCTATCTGTCCATTACACTGTTACCACATGCGGAAACCCTGGGGATTTGGTTCACTGTTGCGTCACATGGAAGTTATTTTGAAAATTAAGTTTTCATTAGTTAATAATAATTCAATCATTTGAAAACGTCACAAAATTGTGATAAAATGAAGGAGTCGAAACGATTTGTAGTAGTCTTTCGATCAAACACCCAACTTGACCTAGAATTTGTAAAATGAGAGGTATGCACCATTGAGCACTGAATATAAAGTAAATTTCAGCTAATAAAAAATAAAAACAAAATACAATCTGTAGTGCTCTGAAATAGGGCTGTTTTCACAACCTTCGAGCATACAATTTTTATTGCAGCCGTGCCCACGCTACTCAGAATGGGGAGAATGGGGCAGCTGCTCTGTCACATGCGGTGGCGGTCTCGAAATGAGATCGCGTATCTGTCTGTCACTGGACAACGACGGAAACGAAATCTGCCGAGGCTCCAGCACGGACGAACGGTATTGTCAAGGCCAAGTAAGCATCGAAACACTCTAGTTTTCGTCAGAATCGTGACGATAATCTCATTCAGGCATGTCCGTACTTGTCACAATGGACAAGATGGACTCAGTGTAGCGCTCCGTGCGATGGAGGCATTACCTCCAGAACGAGATCTTGTATCAACGGAGATGTGGGAATGGCTGGTTGCACGGATATCACCGAAACCACCAGGGAATGTAATACTCAGGTCAGTGCCGATCTATTAGATAAAGTAGGCACTGATGCTACTCGCGTGAAAGTACAATTGGACTTGAATCCCTTACGGGTATAAATGCAGGCACTGCTTGCCAAGGCACACCTAATACTGGTAGTTAGTCATGTAGCTTGTGATGGTTCAAAAAGCACAGAACAATCGCGAATCACATCAAATTAATGCGGGATTGATAGCACTTGTGATGCTGGAGATGTGCCGCATATTGAATGTTGCGGTGTTACTCATAAAAACGATGCATCTGTCAATGCAGCAATTGACACTTGATTGTAATTCTATGAATTTGATAACTTAAGCTCTTGTGATGCTGGATGCATGTTGCATATTCATTGTTGAGGTCTCCTTCATAAAAACAATGCATCCATCAATGTACTTAGTTCAAGTTGAATCAGATTACTGAGTTCCCCGATTCAATTTGGCTACTTTTAGATATGTGCCACCTGGGCCGCTTGGAATCAATGGTCCGACTGTACCCGACCCTGTGACGGCGGAAGCAGGACCCGGTTCCGAAGTTGCAATTATGAGCTCACAAGCGGCTCGTATTGCGAGGGGTCGAACCGAGAAGTTGGAGTGTGCAATACCGAGGTAGGAAACGGGCCGATGTGGTTTAATGTCTTTGCTTCACGGGATTTCCCCATACAGGTATGCATTACTTGGAGTCAATGGACAAGCTGGTCCGATTGCGACGTGACGTGCGGGCGCGGTTCCAGACTTAGAACCAGGACCTGCGACCAGGACGCTGATGGTGACTTTATATGTGACGGGGACTCAGTGGATTTGGCCAGTTGCATTATTGGAGTACGTCTATTGTATTTTCTACTCGTATACCACATTAGCATCTTGTGTTTAAATACCTTTGTCATAAATACTCTGATCAGGAAATGAGCATTCAATTGAATGACTCGGAAACATCTTCTTCAAAGTCTACTCCTACCACCCTATAATAGCCTTTATGCAGTACTGTATACTACCTTAGTTTTCACCAGATACTGTCCAATGCTCGTAAAATTATCCAGGCATCAATATCAGTCATCCTGTTTTCAGGATACTTGTCAGGCCTGTGGATGGTTTTGTGTTATACTGTGATATCGCATCTTCACTGACGATGAACACCATGCTAAAATTGCTTGCAGAAGCTATGATTTCGACTTCTCTGTCAACCCAAATAAAAATTGCCATCGCTGATGGATATCCATCCTAGTTAACTACAGGTCTTTATATCTTATGATGAGGCTTATTTGAAATTACACTTTGATCATGCCATTACTTTGCAAATGTGGTATATCCAGCTATTATGTCATCCAGATCCATTTTTTCTTTACCACCCACCTGGTATGTAATGCCTTGCCTCACGTCACTCGAACTATATTTCATTCGATCTTGATGAGGGCAGTGTGGTCTCGTATTCAACTCATAATAAAAATTGAACATATATGAGACACATATTCATGTGAATTTTATTCATTCGAAGAGACATACTTTACGTGTAGGAATCGGGAAAAATGATTGTTTCGTTACACGTATTGCAATATTGCGTCATAAATCTAATATTGTGTGCTGTGTGAACAGTGAGATTGCATTACGTCGGATTTTGCAATGACATATGAATTAGGACATTTTGCATATATGTATTTCCGTGACATTGACAATTCGAACTAACAGGTGTGCCCATATTGGGATGACTGGTCTTCGTGGTCCGATTGTAGCACTACATGCGCGTCCGGCACCTACAGCAGAACACGCCGTTGCGTCAATGGTAACATCGGCGAAGTGGGCTGTCAAGGTCCGTTCGAAGACTCGACCGTTTGCAACCAAAATGTCGTAAGTATCACAGCACGCAACGTAGATTGCCGATCTGTTACCATTGTGCATCTGCAAGGCCTGTCCAACCTGGACATTGTGGGGACAATGGGGAGATTGCACTGAATCATGCGGTGGCGGAACCCGTCGCAGATCGCGATTCTGTAACAACGGACAGCCGGGAGATATCGGCTGCGCAGGATTTTCGTCTGAGGTCGATTTCTGTAATAACGACGTGAGTGGTCCATTTCTGCTACTTAGTTTTCGTACTTACCCTTGATTTTGCCATTTAGCAATGTCCGTACTTGAGTCCTTGGTCTGTGTGGAGTGCGTGTGACGCGACATGCGGAGGCGGTTCTACTTTGAGGACCAGGACTTGTATCAATGACGATTCTGGCACTGGCTGTGACGACACACTTCGGGAAACGGTCGATTGCAACACCAACGTGAGTATGACAAAGCTGAATCAAGCTTTACTTCATTATATTGAGCTCATTATTGCAATCTTCAAGAACATTCAGTCGGATTACTAATTCGGCAAGAGCCGGCTATGGGACATCGTGCATATGTTGTTGCACGCAAATGTCTGATCTTTTATCGACACAACTTTAATCAATTGGACTTTTGGACTATTTAATTTGAATTTTTTATAAGCCATAAAGCAGAATAATGATGTACTTTCTCCTTCAGTTTAGTTTCAGAATAATTTCATCAATTCAAAACATCACAAGATGGCGATAAAACCGGAAGATACAAATGAGTAGAAACACCCACTTTCACCTTGCTAGAACATCTAAGTAAGATGCATACACACTGAATTAAAAGTAACAGAAGATAATATAAAAAGGTCATCCATGAAAAGGAAGTGGCATGTGTCGGTTGGCGATATAGATATGTCAGATATTGGTCTGGTATTCTCGTTACCAAACTGTAGCATGATTTTACTACGAAATCTTTCATTTTACTTTTTAATTTTACACAATTCTAAAAATTTCACAAAAAATGACGCAGTACTGGAACGTGTATTTTGACGATTTTTTTCCTAAATCACATTTTAAAATTGCTTTCAATCAGGTCTGCCCGATATGGAACGAATGGACGACGTGGACCACATGCACTCGCTCGTGCGGCGGAGGCAGGTCTCAACGCGTCCGCACCTGCAGATTCGGCATTCCCGGAGATGCCGGCTGCGACGGAGACTACAGCGAAGCCCGCTTGTGCAACACTGATGTAAGATTTACTGATCTCGGTCCCATATTTCAATTGAATGAACTCCGCTCGTTTTGTAAAAGGCTTGCGTCGAATACGGAAGCTGGTCTTCGTGGTCTCTGTGCAGCACGACGTGCGGTGTGGGAACCCGGTCGCGTTCTAGGATTTGCTTCAACGAAGACGTTTCGAATGGAAGGACATGCGTAGGGGATCCTGATGAATCTGAAACATGCTCTGCAGGGGTACGGCGATGACTTGGATTTGGTGTTTTGTGTGAGTGTGTCAATCGGTTTGTGTTTTCGTTGCAGACATGCCCCGCTTGGCTGCAATGGTCTGACTATACCGAGTGCAGTGCTCCGTGCGGCGGAGGATTGCAGAAGAGAAATCGAGTTTGCGTCAACGGGTTCCCGGGAGAGGGATCTTGCATCGGCGATATTGAACAAGTCCTGTCGTGTAATGAAAATGTAAGATTTGAAGTTTTAAAAGCTTAGGTAGCACTCCATGTTGTAGTAATAACGGTAGTGGCAGGCTTGAGATGAAATTAATGTTGTCAATATGCTTGTTCGGTTGTTTGGCCCTTGAGAACTGTTCGATGCAATTCCTTTCATTGTGTTTAACGGTCTGACAACATGTCAACCGGCCACAGATGAATATTTGTGATGTGACAGTGTTCATGACTTTACATTTTTAACGAGTAATTCAGTCATTTAGTCAATAAATGATTTTTTTCCCATGCTAAAATCATTTGTCGTTTTCAGCCTTGCGCTGGTTGGAGCGCGTGGGGCGCCTGGTCTACCTGCTCCGTCTCGTGCGGCAGGGGAGAAGCCGTCCGCTTACGAAGTTGTGACCACGGCCAGGTTGGCCAGCCAGGATGCTTCGGAGCCACGGAAGACACCGCGGAATGCTACTTGCGAGTAGGCTTTGACTCGAGTACGTACTCCGAGAGCGTGCTAGATTCCTAACCCTTCTCTGCGTTTAGACGTGTGCCTCGTGGTCGTTCTGGAGCAGATGGTCCAGATGTTCAGAGCCATGCGATGGAGGCCTCAGTGTCCGCACTCGCGTGTGCATCAACGGGGACGGCGATCCTTTTGCTTGTGGGGTTGAACCCGCGGACGAACAGAGGCCGTGCAATTCGCAAGTACGTAGCTTTCTCTCGCGCTATATATTCTGTGGTAAATACAGAGCTGTTTCATAACAAAGTACTGCTACTTTTCGAAATGCTGGAGCCGGTTTTGGGCACTTGCACTATTTATTCAGTTATTTATTCATAAAGTATTCCGTGTTTTAGTAAACACTAGTCGTAGAATACTTCCTATTTACTTACTTTGAAATTGATACTTCTACCTATACTTGAAACTGAATTTACAACCTTATTTCTTCTTCATTTCTCTACTTAAGTACTGACGATGACCACTTTAATCACCTCTGCTTAGTGACGAAGTAATTCTACTTTTCCAAAGCACTCGATCGATTCTGATCACCTGTGCTACATACTCAAGTGGTTATGATTTTGGACTACTTTGATCTCTACTTGACGGTTTTTAGGCAAAACTAGGCCTGGCATGCTTACTTTGTGACCTCTTGATAATTATCATGACGTAACATATTTTTACTTTTCAGCCATGCGCAAGATGGGCGCAATGGTCGGATTGGGACGCTTGCAGTGCTGATTGTGACGGCGGCTTGCAATCTCGTAGCCGCTCTTGCCTCGGTGGCCTTGCTGGGTATACTGGATGTCAGGGCATGAGAGAACAGACCCGCGCTTGTAATGCAGTGGTGGGTGACTGCAAAATATCGATGCTCCATGGCTAGATTGTTAACCGGTTACCTTCATTCGGATTCATGCTGAGAATTCTTGATAATGGCGTACTGTGTTTTGTTAAGTTAGTAAATGCGGTGCAAACTCAGTTTTGATGCTGACAGGAAAAATATACTCATAACTGTTCGCGGTGTTGAATTATTGTTTTCCTATATTTTGAAAAGACACAAGCTAACTTGATACTTTTGAACCGCTACTACAAAATAGGAAGATTTTATATCAACATTTGTCACCAATTTACATATTTGGATGATTCCCTGTCCTAGTTTCATTGCCAGAAGTCCTAACCATAACCTCCGACGTATTCAGACCTGCTCTTTCTGGACTGTATGGAGCGTCTGGTCTTCATGCAGTGCCGACTGCGGCAGAGGCACGCAATCCAGAGTGAGGACTTGCGTCCAGGGCTTCGGAGAATGTCAAGGACCGGCCGATCAAGATCGCACATGCTACGAAGGCGTACGTGAACTTTCTGTAGGGTTGTGCACAACGATTCCGATTTGAGTAGTACTTGTATTGATACGAGTCGAGTACTGAGATCAGATTTTTTTGGGTAACGAAAATTACGCCTTTTCAATCTAGGATCTATTTTATCAACCTGAAATATAGTTTCGAGAGTTTTTTCTCACCAAGGTAGCCTTCAAACCCTGGTTGGTCGTATCACAATGTTCAAACATGCAGGCTTTATAATACCACAAGGCTTGGAACGTTTGTGGAAACAACATTTCCGTGAAGCAGTGATCGTGCTCCAGCATAGTGAATCTCCATGAAATAGTCATTGTCAAGAAACACAAAAATACTTTTGACCTGTATCTGGCATTGTTTTCCTTGAGGCTACATTTTTTAACTTTGTAATTTTGCCTGTCGGACACTTTGAAATTAATTTGATATTTTGCAACCCTATTATAATCAAAGAATGCCGTGGGACCCAAACCACACCCAAACCCCAAACAGTTGAAAAAGATTATGTATAATTTGTTTGACTAGTACAGTTATAATGTTCAAAATATTCGTTAACAAAAGACTAATAATGGAGTAAGCATTACACACAAGAAAGCTTTGTTGTCGAATCGCAGTCATTATAATATTACCTATTAAACTGCTGCACGGACTGCAGTTTGGGAACCACTGTTCCATGCCATTATTACTGTTATGACGTTGGTAATCGTTACTCAAATACTCGACTGAAAGCTTAGTACTTGACTCAGAATCGAATCACACAGGTACTCGATTCTGCCCAACCCTATTGTTACCTCCGTGAGAATGTAGACCTCATTCTCACATGAATTCCTGACAGGAATGCGCCAGCTGGGAAGACTGGACGCCTTGGCAATCATGCTCGAGAACATGTGGTGGAGGCACTCAACTGAGACAGCGAAGATGCGTTAACGGCTTGCCTGGTGACGAGGGTTGCGAAGGCTCCGATACAGATTCCGCCACGTGCAACTTCATGGTGATACGCAGATGACAAATGGCAGATATTTGGTCCAGAACGTAACCTTTGCATATTTTTTCTTCAGCCTTGTCCGGTCTGGGACAGTTGGACCAATTTCACGATCTGTTCCGTCTCGTGCGGTGGCGGAGTGAGACAGCGTTCGCGTGCCTGCCTCAACGGCGACCCTGGACAGTTGGGCTGTCAGGGACCGATTTTCGAAATGACCTCATGCAACGGTGGCGCCTGTCCGTACTATTCGGGCTGGACCGCGTGGAGAGTGTGTAGCGTCACTTGCGGTGGCGGCGTGCGTCGTAGATTCAGAGATTGTATCAACGGATTCGAAGGACAGCTTGGATGTGATGACACTAGTAACGAGGTTGCTCCGTGCAACTCACAAGTATGTTAAGTACCGCATTTTTTCAATTTGTCAATCCATTATGCTTATGTGGAAGGTTTTTATAGCGTGGCCTGAGGTTTTTGTGCATATATTCTTCTTGTGATCTGACGTCAGATCGTCTGAGCATGATACTGAATATTCTACCTTGTTTGACCGAGTTTCGTTTATGTAAAAGACCCGGTTAACTCTCTGTATTTTGTTGGCATGTCTATTAGATACATACAACAAGTCCACACCAATTGTTGTTTACCGTCCCTAAGACGTATGCATCGATCAATCGAAACGAAGTTTTGAATCCGTATATAATTTGAGTATGAAGCATATATAATATACTAATATCAGCGCAAGTATAATTATATATTTTGCGCATATACGAAAGTATTATTCACGTAACACTTCTGATCTGTGTTTCTCAGAGCAAGCAATTATGAACTTCTATCGGGTGTTCGTTTCTTGGGGGGTTGATTTGAGGTTTTTGGATAATCTTCTTGAGCAGAACTAATAAAACTCCTCAGCAAGAATTTTTCCCTAACCAAGCTTGCAAAATATCTCTATCAGGCATCATCAGTGTATTCCAATATAGTCATCGGTCTCTATTGTGTACAGGTGTGTCCCGTCTGGGCGGAATGGTCGAATTGGGGCGCTTGCTCCGCAGATTGCGGAGGCGGTGTTCGAACACGTGGAAGAACGTGCATCGGTGGATTCTACGGTCAAATTGGATGTGACGATGGATCTAATCGCGAAGAACAGCTGTGCGGCTCTGCGGTAATTAATTTATTTTGCTCTTCGTTATACAGCGTAAGTTGGAGAAAGATGAGATATCAGTTCAAAGGTAACATCAAGTTCAGAAGTCCTCAACTCTGGTGCGCACCCGCTTAATTTCAGAGAGCTGACAACTGCCCTATTGGACTTCACTCAATGTTGACTAGCCACACCGCTTTGACAAAGATGTGTGTCATTCATTTTTGCATTTTCTAGCTCGATTATATAGCATTGCACGCATAAATTTCAATTGTTAACCGCCGACTGTCATTCGTCATGAGTCAAGTCGGAGAACCATATTGTTGTTTCTCCTTGTCCTTAAATCTTTCTATTTTGTGTAACATCACCATTGTCAATCAAGAACTGGTCTTGAACTGCTTGATTTGTCCGAATCTATAAGAAGCATAAGAGCAATACCAAAGCACAAACTAATTTTTCTTCTTTCTTATCATAGAGAGAGATGGATAGTCTTTATTTTTCATCCAACCGAAATACATAACAAAGAGGGAGCAATAATGGCGGTACAGAAAATAACCATGCACAGTATTTGGTATCAGATAGAAATGATCGATACGACCTTTGAGGTCAACTAGTCTGATCACACCTGCATCAAACAGGGACACTTGTCTCAACACAGTCTGACTGTAATAAATGTTAGTGAAAAAATGGAAATTAAAATAAAGAAAAATTAAAAGATGGTTGCAAATCTATGAATCGCTGTCTGGGCGAGGGAAGGCGACAGTGTTAGTATGACGACAATAATATGATCAATATATATAGCGATTCAAGCCACCTTTCAACCCACTGCTCTTTTATTTTTCTGCATATCAATACTCAACACACTGACCCTATTTGCGAGCCATCACTTAGAATATATATGATATCTTTGTTTAGGTGTGCGCCTTCTGGGCAGCCTGGGGCACGTGGTCAAGATGCAGCGCTGATTGTGGCGAAGGATCAAGAACGAGAATGCGAATGTGTGTTGGCGGTGAAGCGGGTTCAATCGGTTGTATCGGAAACGACAACCAGTCTGAGACTTGCTCGCGTGGTGTAAGATAATAATATCGTCTATTCAGTTCATCATGTTTACACGTCCAATGTGTTATGCGTTTAGCGATGCCCATTCTGGGGACAATGGAGCACGTTCAGCGATTGTACCACTACGTGTGGCGGAGGCGTGCAATTCCGTAACCGTGAATGTATCAACGGCCCTGTTGGTGAAGACGGGTGCGAGGGTGCCAGCAGTGAAATATCACCATGCTCGCTACAAGTATGATTTGTGATGCGTTTTAAGATGGTAAATGTGAAAATTTGTCGTAAATGCAGGCGTGCCCAAGTTGGTCGAGCTGGGGTTCTTGGACGTCGTGCAGTGTCACGTGTTCGGGCGGCACCAGAAGTAGGACCAGGTCCTGCGAAGGCGCGGACGATGACAGCGCGTGCGTGGGCCAGTCTTTTGATGAGGAATTCTGCAACGGACAGGTTCTTACTTGATTTACAATACTGCAGCCGTTATGTCAGGGTGTTCCAACCCTTATGGTCAAAGAGCCACATGCGGTGTATGAATGATTGTATGGGCCACTTGAATGTAAATGAAATTTTTTTCAAATTTATTCTAGTCTTCAGCATCCCACATTTCGTGGTCTGGCTATTTTCAGAACTTAAGATGTAACCCTGGATATAGATCAATATACAAAGTCAGTAAAGTGCCAATTTCTTATCTCAATTTGATAATATAAGTCATTTCAACATTCCCACATGGATTGGGCCAACCCTGGGCTAGATGTTTATCATCGATAGGTCACGTATTTTGTTGTGCCCCCCAATTTTCAGAAAGGCATAATTCCTGCATTCTGTATTTGTGTACGATTTTCAGCCATGCCCGCAATGGTCCCCGTGGACTGTGTGGTCGATTTGTACCCAAACGTGCGAAGGTGGTACCACCAGCCGAACGAGATTGTGCATTGACGGCAGAGTCGGAGATGATGGATGTATTGGTGACACAATGGAGAGTGACACCTGCAACGAAGAGGTATGTTGTGTTGAAATGGGCCTGCATCATGTTATGCAATGGAATGGTTTATGGGGAAGATATCATCGTAAGGATTATGGCCGCTCAAATTCAGCTTTTTATCTAGAATTTCCAGGTGCATCTTTTGTGTACAATGTATCAGGTCAAGTTGTGCCATCATACCTCGTTCCCACTAGTGTATATTTGCAAATATTTGCTTACAGTCTCCTTGGTTATGACTTTTCTTTAACTTCTTAAGTATCATAACAACGGCACTCATCTATATCAGCATACAGATAGCTCCTAACTTATATTACTGTGTATGTGTTTTTGTTTTCTGGCATCTTCTGGTGGACAGAGCATGGCCTGTTCCGGTTTAGATTGAATGTATATTTTTAATATATATATTGGACAGCGTTTGTGTAGACTTTTCAAGCCTCATCTGGAGATGTTTGAATACTATTCATCTAATCTACAGATGCTAGTATGACAAAGAATTTGCGTGTGACTCCCCATACTGTCTTCTGTGGACTTAGCTTGTCCAGTCGGTTCATTTTAATCTTATTTATATTCCAGGCGTGTCCGGTCTACACGATATGGTCGACATGGACTTCCTGCAGTGTGTCTTGTGGTGCCGGAACTAGAATCCATACCAGAAAATGCCTGAATGGCATTCCGGGAGAGATAGGCTGTGACGAAGATTTACAAGAGAACGAACTCTGCTCTACTATTGTAAGAGAGCCAACTTTGCTATCCCTAAATTGCACTCGGCTGTGTCATATGTAGCACATCCATGCTTGAACGACATCTAGACTAATCGCGAATGTGCAAGACTCACGAACGTGGGTCTTATAAATACAACTTAGCATCAACAGCACACATTTCGTTATATTCCCAAAACAAATGTGTGTGAATCAATTGTGCCGTTGTACTAGGAATGTCCGTCCTGGCAACCATGGGAATCGTGGACACAATGCAGCGAAACATGCGGGGCCGGTACACGGTCGAGGTCCAGAGGATGCGCAATCGGAGAGGAAAATATCCGAGCCAGCATGTGTTTGGGACACTCCGATCAAACTGAAGTGTGCTATGCTCCGGTGAGTTATGTTGTAGTTACCTCCGATTGATATTTAGCAAAGCTTTTTGTCGTGTGTGGTAGCTGAGTGATTGGATTCAGAAGCGAGTAATATGCTTCGTGTATCGCTCGTACTGCACAGCTCCAATATGTAACTTTTAAGGAGCACAAGAAATATTCCAAGTCACACACAGCATTGAATATAATAATTCGATACTTCTTCAACCGTATGTATTTCTACTTGATCACCAACTTGCATTACTATGTGGAACATGTTTTGGATGCCGATCAAGGTTTCAAGGCTTCCACGGCATGAAGAAAGCAGCTAAACAAAAATTCTCGTTAATAGTATAACTCTCACTCGAAAAGCAGTTTCTCACTAATCGATTCTTCATTACAATTAATGCTCAACTCTGATTCAAGTACTTCAATCATTGTGCCTATCTCTAGTCATGAGTTATTGGCATGTGCTACTCTCAATTTCTGTCTGGCAGAAATGTGCGTACTGGACAACGTGGCAGTCGTGGAGCGGATGCTCCGTCACTTGCGGTGACGACGGCAGCCGGACCAGGTCACGATTCTGCGTCAACGGAGAAGAAGGTGACCCCGGATGCGAAGGTGTTTCCGTGCAAAGCGACAGTTGTAACGTCAGGGTATGAGCACTTGTCAGACAACCCGTCGACGGTTGATTGTGACAAATATTTTCTTTTCAAGACGTGCCCCAGATGGTCGGAATGGTCAGATTACACTGCGTGCGATGTGACGTGCGGTGGCGGAAAACGCAGCCATACCAGAATATGCCTCGGTGGTGACGCGGGCGATTTAGGATGTGTCGGACCAGTTTTCGAAGAAGATTTCTGCAACGGACAGGTAATGACGACTCTGCCATCTAAAGCAGTGGTTCTCGGCCTTTTATTTAGCTCATGACTAGGACCTCAGGATCTTTTTTATATTACACATGTTATACGTGGTTCTATTGAAATTTCTGAACGGTCAAGTCCTGTTAGAAACGCCTACTGAGT
>ATSW01070221.1:0-11436 GCA_000444245.1 Botryllus schlosseri
GAGGAAAGGAAAGGACGTAGTTTATTTTTGTCCTTGATGTTTTTGCGGCATATACACCGACTCATGATACACATACACAGGATCTGCGTATACGCATACCATGAGTGCATGATGTGCATATACCGCTGGACAAGGAAGTGCAGATATAGCCTTTACGGCTTTCTAAGTCATGCACCACCCCTCCATGCTATCCCAGTAATCCATGAGCGCCAAACCGGGAAGCCATGGATACCAATGTTACTAATCAGGTCTTTGGTCTGACCCGGCCGGGAATCGAACCCACGACCTACCGATTAAGAAGCCGGACGCTTAACCATTACGCTATCTTGTCGGTCGAGGAGCCCAGAAAATCCTTCGACGGCGTGACTGGAACCCGGGGCGACTGCGTAGATGGCGCCGACGCTCACCACTATGCTGTCTCCCCCGTTTACCTGATCCCTTACAGTCGAATTATCTTTTTACTGACCAGTTCTGTGTACATATTAAGATTTTAAAAAACTTCAGTTTCGAGTTCATTTTTCAGAGGGGATACCACCGTTGATTCAACTTATGCAAAGCGAATCCGGTGATGTGAAAGAAGCGGCAACCTTGGCTCTCGCAAATCTGACTGTAAACCACAAAAACAACTGCCTGTAAGCAAGTGATGTAAATATTGTTGTTAGTTGCGTAACAATTCACGTCTGATATTTTATGCAGAGAAATTATTGCGCAAAATGGCGTGGAGCAGCTCATCGCTCTCCTAACATTTCAGAAAGAAGCCGTCGTAGTGAATGCCATCACCTGTTTGATAAATATGTCTCACGATGAACAGCTCAGGTAATTTCTACTTTAACTGTCAAGTGTAAATAAGTCATAAGACTTGTAATCTTTGGAACACCTTACTGAATGAGGTGAATAAATGGAGCCGTATGGATCTGTCTTGACCACATCAAAAATTTGTTATGTTTCATTAATTACAAAAAGTTGTGAAGATCGGTGACAAATATAAGATTTAAAGTGCCTAAACATAATGAATTGAGACAATATATCCCATTTGTCAGCGGGCCTATAGCAATTCTTGAAATTGTGAAACCTTTTTCCAGGACCGACATTCAGAAGAGAGGGATAATATCAGCTTTGGCCGAACCATTGAAGTCTGATAGCGTCAGGATTTTAAGAGAAGCTTGCACAGCGATTGCGTGCTATGTTACTGGATCAGAATCAAGAGCTGAGGTAAAGGGCTATAATATACATTGTTTGACAATGAATCATTTCACTGCAGATTAAATAAAAGCAGGCAACAGCCCATAATCTTACTGTGTTTTGAAATATTTATAAACATGACTGAACTGAGGTTGAAGACTATCAGATTAGGACATATAATTTCTGACACCCGGCCGCGATAGTGATGGTCATGATAGCTAGACATATTCAAAATAGTGAGTTATGGTTTATGATTGAGTTAGCTTAGCTAGGGTTACCATTTGTCCTCCGTTTTCAGGAAATTGTAAATGTACTCCGAGGACGTCTAAATGTTCGCCTTTTTGGGCAATTCGTCCTCCTTTATATCTTTGACAGCCAAGTCACTGGACAGGCACAACATAAAAACGCCATAAATGACGCAACATCGGTAATGTGGACGTTCGAGTGGGTCTTTCGTGAGTCGGGCTGGAAAAATGACCTGTTTTTTTCAGTCGACACAAAAGTGTTATAATAAAATGGGTCTATCGGGAGTCTAGTTGGAATATTGACCCTTTTTTATTTAGTCAGCACAAGTAGTTTTCCCTTAAAATTTTTCAAATCAACAGTTTTCTAGTTCGGTAACTTGACTTTTGGATTTGTAAAACGCGTCCTCGTCTGGATCCTGAAATATGGTAACCCTAGCTTAGCTTGTGTGTCGGTTAGGATTATCATTAGGGTTAGGGAAAAGGTTGCAGTTGAGTCAAGTTTAGGGGTCAGGCTAGCTGGTGTTAGGGTTAGTATTTATGTTAGCGTCTGTTGTTTTAAATAAATAGCTATCATGACCCTCTCTCTTTTAAACATGAGCCAAAATTAATAAATACCAAATAAAGACATTGTGAATCAATTATGTCTGCCGAGTATACTTCCCCTGGCCAAGTCTAAATCGCGTTTTGCTTTCAAACTGTCAATGACTTGTGTTGCTAATTCTGTTTTCATATTTCACCTTCAAGTTGAGAAAGAATGAGGCATTGGAGTATTTGGTTCAACATCTTCGATCGACCGATGCTCAGCTTCAGAGAAACGCGTCGTTTGCCATTCTGTGCTCGTGTGTCGATACTCCAACTGCAGCAGCTGTTTCTAATTTAGGGTAAGTCATAGTAACAGGCAGAGCCCCTCAATCTGCTTCTTTATACTCTAAAGTTTGTTATCTCCACTTATCAGTTTTTGAGTACTCCTGTTTTTTAGCATCACAATCATATAGTGGTTTTGCATTGATTGAATCTATAAACAAACGAATGAATAAACCTGTAGTTATCATTATGGCAAAGTATTTGCAACTTCTTTTTACAGCTACCGGCAGCTTCCTAAATACTCAGAAGTTGTGTACTATGATGTATTAAGCTATTTGGAGGAATCTGATATCGCAGCTTTTTTTCATTCTTTCATGCTATTTTTTCCAACTTTTTCGATTTTTCATGAAACTTTTTGCAACTTTTTCGATTTTGGTGCAACTTTTTGCAAGTTTTTCCGATTTTTCATACAGCCAACTTTCTACTGGAAACATTTGACACTATATGTGTATAGATCACTTGATTATCACTGTCATTTAAATTTGAGGTCTTTCCTGTTGTGACGTACATTCGGGCTAGACCGCCGAAAGTTATATTTGGCACTGGGTCAATTTTTTCAGGCTATTGATTTTGTTGAAGTTGCTATCACTGTGTTTTGCTACAGTGCCTTGCATACGGAACGATTCGAGTATCTCATACCCTAATAATTTCAAGGAACTTGCAAAATTTCAGTGCAACTTTTCAAGGATTTCACTGCAACTAAAACTGGCCCTAGTTATCACTAATGATTATTTGCATATAGTTTTGTACACTATTACTAAGATCTTTGTAAATATATTGTTCGTATTTCAATCATGAATTCATCGTTTCAGAGCATTGGAAGTACTGCAAGATATCAATGCGTCTGAGAAAAGACGGAACAACTACAGCACAGCGGCCCTCGATAAACTTCTTGACTCTAATCTACCTGCAAAATACAGTCTCACTGGCAAGCTAAGCTCGCAAAATGTTGTAACAGATGGATTCTACGATGCCGGATTGGTACAGATGAATCTGATTTCATAGAGTTGATGTAGCAATCTTGGTTTGGCCACCTTGTATTCTTGGGTTTAAATTGTTTCAAAATGTTGAACATGGAAAGTTCATGAAGCATTGTCGATTTGAAGTTTGATTTCATATCATTTTTGAATCATAGATATTTTCCGTTTTCCTCAAGTAATGAAGTGACCGAAATTCTTATAATTAGGGAATTTAAGGCCCTCACTCTTTTATTCAATGCGACTGGTTTTTCTATATGATTCAGATCCGACCAGATGGAAAAATTTTACCCTTGGAAGAATTAGCGAAGGAACCTGTCAATCAACGGCGACCCATCATTGTCGTTAACAGCAAAATACCAGAACCGTAAGTAGAGAGTCTCGATAATTGTGTTCGGTGATGGGGCGAATCTAAATCTATGGAAAAGTTTGGGTTAAATTCTCTGAAACGCCGGAATTCAATCCTTATTTATATCAAGGACTTTGCTCATCGCTTGTAACTAGCATGGATGGAAACAATCGAAAAAGTTGAATTCAAAAGCCGGTAAACGATTTGACCATGTTACAAATCCCAGAATTTTGATTGAAGCCAAACACTAATCCCAGATTTGTCCCATCACTAAATGATAATGCAGTGATTGTGACAGGTGTTTCGCGTTCCAAGATTTTGTGTAGCAACGTACTCCAAACCTGGTGATTTTTCAATTTTACCTGGGTTTGGAAGAGTAGTTTTTATCCTTGCAGTGTGAAACATTGTATTTGTTCCAGGTCAACATCGACAGTTGAAATCTTTATAAATGCCTGACACAGTTCTACGTTGCAGTCAGATATGCTTTGAAATAAGAAAACAAGCTTGCAAACATTTTGATGTAGGCTTGCTGAACTGATATCTGCCAACGTGTGTGTTCTTTGAAAGTGACTTGTTTTATGTTGTAGACTTGTTCAAACTGTTCGCATTTGCTGTGGTGTTTTATTGGTGAAAATTGATCAGATGGCAGACAACCATCAAGCCTACAACGTGTATTTAGTGATTTCAGTTTAGGTTTAGTTTTAGTCCAGTTTGAATGTTACAGCAGCGCATATGAATGATAATTTCATACTATAATATGTTTTAACTCTCCCAAATACTTATAATGAATTTATCCTTTCAGACATTCTGTGCTTTTCTTACTGCAGCCAGCATTTTATTGATACAACAATGTGCCTCATGATATATTGATTCCAAAAATAATTTAATACGAGTGATGCAATTAACGGTCATACGTTTGGAATCTTGAATTCCGTACAGAGTATGCTCATCTGACGAGGAAGACCTAGAAATCGATCCTCTTGATCAATATGAAAGCAATACAGATGCGAGACTGATTGACAGTGCTGGGTACGACGCAAGCGACCAATCGTACAAACGCTCACAGATGTCGCCGAGCCAAAGGTCCGATGACCATGCAAGGTTGCCTTGCTCAAGCATGGCCACGCGGCACTTATTTTTGCTTCTAGAAATTCCTTTGCAATCAATCGATTCTCGAATCATTTGCAAACACTGTACGTTTCAAATCATGATTGAATTATTCTTTAACTTTCATGTCTCCATGATCAGCGTTTCCTCTAGCCCGAAAGTATAACTAAAGCATGTAAGGAAGTTTTGTTGCTTCACTGAACTGAAATCAAAACCTAACAATCAGACTTGATCAGCACAACATCACTTTGTGTGCAGTATGATATCAGGTGACTTTATCTGTGTGTTATAGGCTATACATCAGAGAATATAGATATGGGATATACAGAATGCGATTCGATCAATTAATTTGTGGCCAAATTTGCTTCTCAAACTATCAATACTGGTCATATACTGAATATCGATTGCGACGTAGGCTATTACTAATCGAAAATCATGTGGAATCACATGCTGAAGCTATTGGAAAAATTTGACTCGAGAGCAATGATGTATTATTATCTTCATTTTGCTATGCAGGTGCTATTGCACACTAATCTACATCAAAATGAACCCCATGATTGAAATTGCATAGTAGTCATCATTTTACTGGACTATGTTTGAGATATAGGCAATTAGGCCTACATTTACCCACATATTCTGTGATCGCTGTAATAGATTACATATCAGATTAGATCAACATAGGTTATTCCTCAAATCTGCAATCAAATACACTGGTTGTAATATATCCATATATAATTATATATATGATGCAAACTCCATGCCATGTTCTCTTGCTGTCCTGGTTTCTACCAGTTGAATTGTCCATGGCTTCTTATTCGATGTTATGATAAAAACTGCATGCATTAGCTGTTTAGTGGAATGAATATTTTGTTTGCTTGAGTTTCTGGGCATGCTGCATGTTTTGTAATTCTGTTTGAAATTCCGTTTTTTCTTCTTTTTTTGATTTCTGCACGAAATTTATTCGCAGTATAAAATCGGCAAACGGTGAAAACGCAGATAAAAGACTCGGCAACAAAGGTGCTTCAAATAAACGGTAAAATTTTGTTGTCTATTTGGGACTCATGACTGGTTCTTGTGATGATTCAAGTTCACTTTTGTATTTCTGTACAATTTACACTATTTTACTCCCTTTTTAAAGACAAAATATTGTCAGCGTGATTACTTGATAAACAGGTAGGGGAAATTGATATTGGTGAAAATTTATTCATCTAATTACATATTTTGAAATTTAATCATGTGAGAAAGATTGTGTAACCTTGAAAAGAAATGTAAAAACGACATTATAAAGTCCATAATTCTGACCCCACCTGCGTCTTGGTCTTGGCAGTGTCTGGGTCATTCCACGTCTATGAAATAGGCCCATATATATCACCTGATTATCCCTCGATGGAATGTTGTTGTCATTGCTGAATAGTGGTGATGTTGGACACGGAAGAATAGCTTATTTTGAAACAACAACAATAAGAAGAAACTGAAATCAAATTCAGTATTTCAAACTACTTTACTTAGCGTTTTTCCGATATTTGAAATCAGATCGCGTTAAAATAGGACATTTTATTTAGATCTTCTGTTTTGCATCCATGTTAGGTACTGTAACGATTTCACATCATAATGAGACAGTGTAAATCAGATGTGAATCATTGTATGTTAGTGTACCATATGTCAATGACTGATCCATGTAATATTTCTCAAATTGTGCTGGTTTCTGTTATTATTTACTAAAAATATAAGCGTAAATATAATTGAAATACACAGCAATTATGAAATATTTAGCTATTCACTAGTATTTCATGGCATTAGTAGCATCATGGTACTTGGGCGATGCAAAGGAACCACAAGGTTATAAATAGTTCAAAATTTTCACAAAATCACTGTGGAAACTTTTAGTTAAAGGTTTTTATACGTTAGAGAATAAAGCTGCTACTATATTTTCCGTTCCTTGTTCATTTCCAAAATTTACATTTTATTTCATGACTCTGTTTGATCTCTAGATCTGGCACTATCATTTGTTGCATTTCAATTCAAAAAAGCAGATCCTAATTTTACTTGTGCTAGTTTCAATTTTCCTGTTAAGGCTAATGAGACGTAATGATAGATAGTCAAGGCATCACTCAAGTGGAGACTGTCTGCAGTTTCAAACAGCCTGCCAGTAGCTGATCATCCGATTCTCGTCAACACCAATATACTAACACCATTATTGAGGCTTCAAGAATACCAATATAGTGCAAATGTAATGTAATAAAATGATACTATATAGCTTTCTGCACAACTAAGTTTATGCTATCATCACAGTCAAGTATGTTCAAGTCAAGTATATATTCAAGTATGTTGTCCTGGTCTGCAAGGTCTCAAGCATTCTCATACATTACTTATATGACTCTATCGAGTACCTATTAAGGAATCACCATATCTCTTCATATAGATATATTTAAAGATAATTCATAAAATTTATTGCTAATTATACTGCTATCAGGTGCAGAATTCCAATAAATATTTGAAATCTTCATACCGGTACCTCTCACAGGATAAACACTTGAAATAGTTTTCCTGAAAGATATTACATTTACCTTATAACTGTCATTAATTTTATGCTCCTTTGCTCTGGAAGGATGAAAAAGAAGGATAAAGAAGCAGCAGCAAAGGAAGAGGCGGAACGGCTACGTGCAGAGAAGTTAGGTAATAATATATAGCCTTTTCGATGATTCTAAATTAATTTACATACGCACTCACGGAATTATAACATGAGATATTTCTTCCCGAATGTCCCATAGAAGAAAAGATGGAGCTAGAATCGAACAAAGAAATCGACGAAGGTTTATGCTAGTCTTGTAGCATAGCTTGACTTGCATGACCCTACCTGTTCGACTGGGATATCTAAAACTTCTAGATATCCCTGCTGTCTCATTCCGAACATAGAATCATATCACGCAGGCATGAATTCGCCGAAACTGTAGTATGTTAGTGCAAATCAACATAAAGCTTTTTTTGGCATGTATATAGTATTTTGATTTGACATGATTGATATAGAAATTCAGTGTAATCCATATAGTAATTCATTTGAACTAGAGTAGAAAGTGAAAAATCAAATAGATTTTCGTCAGTCATGTTTCTATGCCTTGACATTTGAATTATTTTGGCATAGAACAGATTTATAATAGAGTCTGATTCATCATCTATTGTTCACCGTTTCTCCATTTGCATGTACCGTGATAGTTGTCAGGCCCAGGTGTGTATTGCACAATGCACACCTATCGCTCCTAACGATAATTAGGGATATTTTGGCTAGCGGATTCAAGCCTGAGCGATTGGCTACAGATGTATTTCTCGTTCTCCTGGTCCAAAAGCCTATTGATTGAGGACTGAGTTAATGATTCCAACTGTTCCTACATGGTGACCAAAATTTGATAAATATCTCCTATTGATTAGATTGTGTAACATGAGCGAGAAGGAGTTACTTCAGCCAAAACCATGACTTTCGCGGCAAATCAATTCAGCAAATCAAGTATCAATTATGTAAATTATTGGAACTGTTGAGATACTAGTGCCATCGTTGCTATGGTATTTTGGTTGAATGAAAAATAAAGACCCTATTTCATTCTTGCTATGATGCATTATTCTGACATCTTGCAGCATTATCCCACCTGTACCTATAATACTCTCGGATAGTGCATATAGCCGTGGGAGTTCGGGTTCGCTTGCTGTAGTGTCCAATTGTTATTATATTCAAGCTAGAATTTGAAAAATTCGTTAATCATGTGACAAATAGTGACCGCCAGCCTTCTAAAATTCAAGTATTAAAGCAATCCTGACTTGTATTCTTTTTTAGAACAAGCCTACCGCCCACCAGTGGACACTGCTCTTCAAGGCTATTTTAGCGATGTCAAGAACTTCATCGCTCCTATGGCTACGATGCGGGAACAGATCGTGGCTCTGGCCCAGTAATTACTCATTTTCTTATACTCTCTCTTTTACGAGAAATATCATAGATGATATCAATACATACAGCGTATAGTGCTTGTTAAAGGCATCATCGCTATGATTTGTGAAAAATTAGTACTAATTGCCTGTTTCAGCTTGTAGAATCTCGAGTAAATGTGAAGTTTCCAATTCAAGCTAATTGGCCGATATCCGCAAATACACATCAGGAAACCAGATAAGATATAATGACCCATGAACAATAAGGCTAGCTTGCAACTAAATATCAATCAATAATGGCAACAGGCGAGTCATACCACATTTTTATTATTTGCTGCCGAATATCACTTCTTAATCGATGTCAAAACTGTGGCAACACCGAAATCCATGTCAGGAACAATACATTCATGAACTGACAAGATAGCGTAATGGTGGAGCGCCCGGCTTCTTGATCGATAGGTCGTTGGTTCGATTCCCAGCCGTGTCAGACCAAAGACCTGATTAGTAACACTGGTGTCCATGACTTCCCCGCTCGGTGTGAAGTATCACAGGGATAGAACGGAGAGGTGGTGCAAGACTTAGAAAGCTGTACAAGGCTATTTTTGCACCTTCTTTGTCCAGCGGCGTTCGCACATCATGCACTCATGGTATGCATATGCATAGGTCGTATGTATGTAGACCATGAGTCGGTGTATAGGCCGCAAAAACATCAAGGACAACGACATCCTATTCCTATTATTCCTGTCTTCATTTAGTCATTGCAGGCTTTTCGGCCTACTCTCGTCTGGAGAGACCATCAGTAATGCAAAGATAGGTTGTGTTTGATATTTTGATCTTTGAATGTCTGAAAAACAATAGAATTTCACTGGCAAAAACCACCACATACTCATTCATATATTTAAAACATTCTTCTCCGTTGAAAACATCGCAAGATTACCTTACTTGAGACAGCCAGTCAAAAATTTGAAGTCAATGTAGTGATACGAATTCATTGTTCTCTGCGATTTTCAAATTGTATATCAACAATTACCCATCCACAACAACCCATATACTTATTGGTACCTAATATTCCTGCAATATTTCCCTGTCAAATTATTGTCGAGTATTCCCTTCCAAAGTAAATATGGCGCAAATAATATACTTTCCATTCAGGTATGTTGTTGACAAGATGGGCGGCGAAGTGGAGAGAGCGAAACTAATGGACTTCTCTTGGGAATTGCCAATCGCCGAAATGAAATTTGAACTCGGGTCGAATATCATACCAATCGGGAGAATCCGAAAAGGCACATTCTATCACAGAGCTCTTCTGTTCAAGGTAGTGTTATCTTACATTGGTCAAGTCACTCCGAAAACCTGGCTCTGTACTTTTCAATTCCAGTTTAAATACTGAATTCAGTAGATATCATACTGATATCCAAGTTTATAGCCATGGAGACGTGGTCAACATAGACATTCATGCTACTCAAGTACCAGTAAACGGAACGCTATATTACATGCACAATGACTCCAATACTCGAATCTGAGTCTAATATTGACTGTAGGGACTCGAGTCGTGTAATAAGAGTTTGATATTTTCGAATACCAAATTTATTTGCTTCTTTCAAAAGTTAACTATTTTATCAGTGGGAATTATCGTTCCAGCACGCTTTTCCCACCATTGAAGCATCAGAACTTTGATGGGTTTTGTCATAAAGCATCTGAAACTTGTAGCTTAGTTCTAAGCACACTTGCAGATGGCAATATTGTGTAGACCAGGGGCCACCAACATATGGACTAGGCCCGCGATGGGATTTTGAGCCGGCCACAAACAGTTTCCGATCTCACACAATAATTTGACCCGCGGGCCGACCATATTGCTTGCTTCATCAAATTAGTGACTGTAGGTTATTATTTAGTTCCTTGCGTTGTGCGTCACTGAACGAATCCAAGTTTGCCAACCTGAGAAAAATGGCCACGATACCACTTGTCTACATACATTTGCGAGCAGACATTTTCGACCGGGAATATTGATAAGACAAAGCTGCGATTCAATCTAAATGATTTTCGTGTATGAAGTCTTTATTGGGCTGTACGTTCGACATGCAGCCGAGTTCTAAGAATGTGTTACAACTTTGATCGACCACAGATGTCTCATTGACTTCAACAGCTATTGAAGTAGGCTACATTACGATAATAAATTCATTGAATACTGTTTTGGTCTATGCGCTTTAAACTTGAAGATTATGAAAAATACGTCATATTCCTTGTATGGAAGGATAAATCCACTATTCATATATCAATTCAGGAGTCCGTTCCGCGAAGCACTTAATTTTCCCATATCAGGCCCGCCGCCCGGAGAAGTTGCCCCCCCTGGTGTAGAGTATGATCAAAAAGCGTCATACTCATAGTCTTGGTTGACAAATAAGAAAATATTTATTTTTATGTGTAACCGATAGCCTTTTCTTTGCAATTATATGAAAGTTACGTACTTGAACTTAGCATTCTGTTCATTTATTGGTACCGAACTTGAATACTTGAGTCTGGATCAAATAAGTCAGATGCTAGATTCTGGCTGGTTATAACTACAAGTAGACGTAGCGATGTCAAGACCAATGTTCCCTCTAATTTTCGAAGAGCCAGCACGCACTCACAAACCCACTGCGCGGTCCCTTGGACAACAGTGCGTAACCAATAAAAAAAGATCATCACTTCGGATTTTTGTGTGCACATAGACCGTGTCAGCACTGCGCAATTACAACAGCTTAGAGCAGTGGTCGGGAACCTATGGCTCGCGAGCCATATATGGCTCTTTTGGGTA
>ATSW01070222.1:0-12119 GCA_000444245.1 Botryllus schlosseri
TCTGACCAATTAGTCATATAAGGCGATTGGAGCGAGTGAATACAAGTGACTCCACTTATTACCAGATGCAGCCGCAACCCGCAGATCGCGCCATCACAGGGTGGATTGAAAATACACGGTTGCTTGTTCTCTTTTTGACACAGAGAAAATTAATCGCTTAGTTGGTCCGTATTTTTTATTAAAATGAAACACAATGAGCATTGACACGTGTGTAAGTCCTAAAGTAATTGCAATAAAAACAAATATTACTTGGCAACCTGTCTCATTCGTTTCCATGTTTTTTGTATCTAGAGGCTTCCTGTGACTGTAATAACTGATCAAAAGGGTGAGTTAGACAAAGATGTTAAAATGACTTAACTAATCATATTGTGATGGTGAAATAACCTAACTAATCCATTGTATCGAGTCAAGTCAAGTTCAGCCTACTACCGCGAAACTCTTGGGTAATATCGAATGCCTCGGATTAATAAAATACTAATTTTTCACACTTTGGGCATGCTTAGATTAACCGAATAAAAAACGGTTTTGGGGCTCATATTTCACGTGTTGAACCTGATACACGAGACTTCAATAAAACATGAAGAATGTACTGAATCATATGACTTGGTAGTATGAACCGCGTACAAGTCCATTCCATACACTAATTTACTAGATATCTAGTCGATACAGCGGGAAATTACGACTCGTGTGTGACTCGAGTCCGATGTCGACTTGAGTCAGTACAATCCTGATTGATTGCAGTGTTATTTTATTTAGATACAATAGTAGACTATAGGAGCCATTTCCTATTCAAAAAAAAAACGTTGCGGCGTGCTGAAGCTCATTTGAACAGCTTCTTGGAGCTACAGAACTTCAATATACAATTTAATAGTATATTCATATTGAAATTATCCCGAATATTTCCGGCTGACACTCGTCAGGGGTAATCGTCAGCAACTAGTAGAGAATTGGAAAAAACATATTACATCAACAATCGTATCACAAAATATGACGTCACCAGCATGAAAAAGAGAGCGTTCAATGTATTATTTTTAGGTGGTACACAAACTCCTTTTGTTGACAGAGTTTTGATTGGTGTATTTTGATAAAAGTCGACTCCAAGGCACACAAATGAAATTGTGAACGGCCCCGTCCAACGATTCGAAATCGGTCGTATCGATAATTATTCGCACAAATCGGATTATCTAAGAGATGTTTGCCAATGCCAGAATTATTGGCCTTTGATCGGTCAGCTTCAATCTTTAGCGGATGAGTTAAGGGTGAGCTTTTCACTGAGCTTGATGCACGTGTTCTGATATATCTCGGGACATGTTGGTTTATGCGTTCCTGCAGACGTTTTGACACTCTTCCCACGTAGCCACAATCACAGTGGCACTTATATTCATACACTACATTGCTTTGTTGGATTGCAAGAAGAACGTCTTTGCGTGTAAAAATCACATTGGTTTTGACTGTGTGGTAACACTTACTGACCGCAGAAATCAATTGTTTTTTAAAGCGGGTGGAAATGGGGCCAATTCAAGGTTGATGGATATCAACATCTTTTATTGTTCGTTCGGTGATCTCTGTTTTTCTGCATTGATTGCAGTAATTTCCTCTCTATGCCACGGCTGATGACGTGTTCAGGGTAACCCTTATCAAGTCAGATTTTTCGGATGTTGTCAAGTTCTAAACTCTGTTTGTTACCCGAACATATCATCAACGCTATTGTGCTTTTCGACTAAAACGTCCAGAAATGACAATGAGTTATAGCGCTCTTTTCCAATTGTGAATCGCAAGGCCGGCCGGCCACAATTGAAAGAAAACGTTTCTGGACGTTTTAGTCGTAAAGCGGAGTACCAACAAATTTGAAACGTCTGTCTTCGGGAAACCGACATTCACAGGCCAATAGCTCTTCACTGGCCAACGCAGAAAAACAGGGCCCACCGAACGAACAATAAAAGATGTTTATATCCATCTACCTTGGATTGGCCCCATTTCCATCCGCTATGAAAAACAAGTGATTTCTGCGGTCAGTAAGTGTTACCACACAGTCAAAACCAATGTGATTTTTACAACAACACAACTGCTCCCTTCAGCACGCAAAGACGTTCTTCCTGCACTCCAACAAAGCAATGTAGTGTACGAATATAAGTGCCACTGTGATTGTGGCTACGTGGGAAGAACGTCAAAACGTCTGCAGGAACGCATAAACCAACATGTCCCGAGATATATCAGAACACGGGCATCACGCTCAGTGAAAAGCTCACCCTTAACTCATCCGCTTAAGATTGATGCTGACCGATCAAAGGTCATTAATTCTACCATCGGCAAACATCTGTTAGATAAACCGATTTGTGCGAATAATTATTGAGACGACAGATTTTGAATCGTTGGGCGAGGCCGTACACAATTCCATTTGTGTGCCGCGGAGTCGACTTTTATCAAAATACACCAACCGAAACTCTGTCAACAAAAGGAGTTTGTGTACCACCTAAAATAGTACATTGAACGCTCTGTCTTTCATGCTGGTGACGTCATATTTTGTGATACGATTGTTGATATACAATGTCCTCTCCAATTCTCTACTAGTTGTTGACGATTACCCCTGACGAGTGTCAGCCGAAAATATTCGGGTTCATTTCAATATGAATATACTATTCAATTTAAGGTCATTTGCGTAAGAATCGATTTTCAAAGAGGAAAACTCAAGTACGAGTTTGAGTTTGGCAGAGGAGACCTGCTTTGGGGTCTCGCGAGCAGACATGGGGTAATCGCGATTAGTAATCGTAATCGATTACGACGATTACACCATTTTCAAGTAATCGTAATCGCAATCGATTACATTCGAAAAAATTCCGAAGTAATCGTAATCGTAATCGACTACTTCCCATATCTAATCGATTTCTTTGTGAAAGAGCGATTACTTTTTATTTGTACAAGGACTATGGCATAAACTCAACATTCGCGAACAAGGAAAATATATTATACCAGGTTAATGATAGCACAAACGTCTGATTTACAAACACCACTGGTCATTATTACGTCAGAAGTATTAGCGTCGCTCATGATTGCGTAAGAAGTATCCACACATTGTATGTAAATAGCTAATCGTCGTACATTGTAGTGTGATTGTAAGAGCACCTGCCGAGCGATGTATCAGGTTATCGCAACACTCCAGACGCCACTACCTCGCGGCAGGATAATAATCACCATTCTGCCTAATTGCAAATGGTAACTTATGTATTGATGCTTGGTTAAAGGTTATGCTTATAGTTAAACGCAATTTGTCTGTTGGTGTTTGGCGAGCAGCAGGCCTAGGCAGTACGTACCAGGGATGGTGTGAACGTGAGAGGTTCACGTTCTGTGTGTGTTGAACCTTAGAAATTTAGAGGTCCACTTCACCAACGAACTTTGGTAGGTTCTGAACTGTAAACCTTTTATCACATATTACAGTTTTCACTTCATTATAACAGCTTTAGTTGATATTTATTGCATTTCAACTGCAGGCCACACGATGCATGGCGCTGGCAGCATAACAAAAATCAACACTAAACGAGCATGCACCTTGAGAATCTCAAAAATTTTGCTTGAAATAACCAGCATTCCGTTTATAAATATTTGGAGACTCTCTGCTGTGAGCTTGACAAGCATTGACACAACATCAAGACCTAGATGCACTACATGTAACCAGAGAATTATATATATTCGGCCAATCAAAGGAATTGATATCGTTGTCCAATGTAAAAAATCTAGCAGCCGTACGTGGTCAATCTTGACTTCATATGTGTATTGTATCATAAAAACAAAGTCCGTGGGATTGGAGTGCTGGCTACTGCTGTATAATTTGTTAATGGGGTGATATCGGTAGCAAGTATAGAATCCCGTTTTACATTCAGCTCAATATTAACGTCACAACACTCAGAACCCGAATACATTGTCGGGCTGGCCTGGACCGTTAAGCCGTAAGCTTATAATCCCTTGCAAGTCGTCGTCGAAATTGTTGGCAAAGCGACGGAAGATATTGATTTTATGAGATTATTATACCATTTGATTGCCCCAGTTGAAACATTTGTCGACGTTTAAAACGTCAATTTGTGCTTTAGCATGGTGGCATTATGTTGCCCGAGTCATCGCTATAAGTAGGCTATCGTGTACATTAATATAGGCTATAACTTCACTAAAATGTAAGGCTGGAATTAGAAATACGACGTCACGTGACCTCATGAGGTTCACGTTCGTGTTCACACAGAACCTTTCAAAAAGGTTCACGTTCACACGTACCTGAACCTTTCAGAGGTTCACACCATCCCTATAGTACTTACGTACAGCGTACACCGAGCAAAGATTTGAAATTTTGTACTCGCCAAATAAAACATTACAATTTCCACGACGAAGCATTAAAATCAAAAGCTGCTGATGTATATCATAACCGAACCGTTCTTTGCCGTTTCTCGTAACGGCAGCGTGCAGTATCTGTATTAAGTAGACGATGCAATTTTATGGTCACTTCATCTTATGCTCATATGACTCTATACTTTAAACGGGCGCCAACCGTTATTTCGCAATTCTTTACCTGCTTCCATAGCCATCCGCTTATATGCCATGATAGCGTGGGTTGTAGCTAGAATAAGGACCAAAACAGCAATTTGTCCCGCACTCCGAACGTTAGTCTTGGGCCCCAATAAGGTGGTCAATTTTCAAGTTGAAGACTGAATTATCGTCAGTAATATTAGTAATTGCATTATATTAGGCTACGATTCATTTTAAGCCTTTCTCAGCCCCCGATAGTCAGATTTACCTGTGGAGCTGAGGGCACGTAATTCATAATTATAACATCTGGTTTGTTGTTGTAATTACTTTATTGCATGTTGTTATTCGTGACCTCCGGTCTGTTTTATATAACATCAAAAGATATTGCAGTCACCCAAACGTAGATGACGAAAAGAATAACTTTCGTGAGACGCACTCACAAATAATTGGCCTGTCTTTATTCCTCTGTGGGTGTCCCGGGTGGCATTTGTATTATGGGCTCAGATTTTAAGGATAGGATCATTAGTCACGCACACCCAGGGCGGCTATTGACAATGGACATATGCTCAAAGTTTTGGTCAGGGTCTTCTTTAGTAATACCCTTCTTGGAGTCGCATGTTGGCCGAAACTGCATTTGTCTTTTGGTATATCGTGGCTCGGTAATGACCGGCACCGAAATGCTTATTCCTGTAAATTATGCATACTTTTTTCATGAGGGTGAGAGGTATGCATTTCAAAATCAATCTATCAAGAGACGTTTAAATTGCGAAGCCCCAAAAAAAATGTTCAAGTTAATCAAATCTCACGAAAAACTCTATAATTTGTGTTGGTTTTACCAAATACTTTCGAGTCCCCTTCGAGCGCTCTCACCACTCTATTGGGGAGTTTGGGGTGTGGCAGTTACGGAACTGGCAAGAATGCAAATCGTTGGATGCGATAAATCGTCCCTTATTAAGTTGGGCAATGGGTACATTATGACGTAACAAGCAAATAGCGCATCATTTATTGAGAAAGTTGTTGTTATCTCATTAGGCCTTTTCGAGGCAATCCTTACATTGTCTACAATATATCTTGTAAAATTAGTTCTAAGAAGCAAAATATATGTAATCGTGAGTAATCGTGATTACTTTTCCAATGTAATCGTAATCGTAATCGACTACTTCATGATTTTGCTGTAATCGTAATCGTAATCGTAATCGCGAGATTCAGAAGTAATCGTAATCGCAATCGATTACATTCATGAAGTAATCACCCCTGCTCGCGAGATGTACTTGGCTGACTATTATATTCAACAAAGGTGTGAGGTCGAGCAAGGCATGAATACCTATGGACGGGATATCCATCCACAAGATATTTATTTAAGTTTTTGTTCCCGGCAGGATTCACTACTTTGCTGATAATGTAATAAGTAATTACTCCTGTAACTGCTTGTGATATAGGTGCGCTATTTCGCTGCCTCGTTGCATTTAAACGACTACTCAAGAACCTGCACTCACATGACTTCGTTTGCATTAGGGATAGAAGTGCAATCGTGCCCAGTGCTCAGAGAATAATGCGGAGCGGATAGGTAAATTCTCTGGTCCGACTTCGATCCCGTTTTTCAATTCTCTGGTCCGGCCGTATCAGGAAAAGTTATGATTAGCACCAATCCGGTTCCGGCTAAAAATGATAAAGTCCAGCCGAATAGCCAATCATCATAATCATCATCATCATCATCATTGGTTTATTAGCAACTTTATCATTTCAATATACCACAAAAAATGCGATACAATGAATAAACAGGAAGATGTCGAAGCGACTTGGATTTGTCTATGGCATCAGACACCCACCGTGGCCTAGGCGATGCAAAGAGGTGGCATGCACACTGAATGAAAGTAAAGAAGACGGTATAGAAAAATAATGCGACAAGAATAGGGCGGCATGTCATGGGAAGCGAGATCGATAGGTCAGTCGTGGTCCGGTAATCTTGAGAATGGACTGTATTTATTTAATAGTAATTTCTTGTATTTCGACTTGAATGTGGACATGCTCGTCGACTGTCGGATGGCCGGCGAGATACTGTTCCACACATCAGGTCCGGCATATTTTATAGAGAAATGATCTTTTCGGTCGATCATATGATATTGTGACGACGTGGACGCGCGTGTGTTGTACTTGTGCGCTTCTGATTCTGAGGTAAAGAAGTCATTGAAATATTCGGGGCAACGACCGCATTGGAACTGATACAAAAACTTGGCGATTTCTAGTTTCCGCATATCTTCTATGTTTAGGACGCCGAATCCATTCAGCAGCGACTTGTTGGATGGGCAACCAGGCCCCTTTGGGGCCCTAGATATGATTCAGAGTAATTTATGTTATAGTTTTTGCAGTGGCTTGAGTGCAGTTTTGCTGGCAGCCCCCCAACAAAGGATGACTTAATGTAATTTCGATTGGATTAAGGATTTAAAGAGTATCAGAAGATCCCATGCTGGCATGAAGCGCCTCAGGCTGTAGAACAGGCCGCACTTCGGTGATAATTAAGTGTCTAGGGACTGAATATGACTCTTCCAGGACATGTTCGAGTCCATTAAAACCCCGAGATATTTGGCATTATCTGTGTTGGAAACGGGCTGACCAGCGATAGCGGTTAGTTTATTTTTTGAATTTACTGTCAGCAATTGGGATTTCGAAGCGTTTATGGAAAGGTTGTTCTGGGCCGTCCACTCATGGACTTTGGGCATTTGGTCACTAGTCAGGGCATCCAGCTCTGCCGTCGAAGATGCGGAAGAAAGGAGGTGAGTATTAGGGTTGTAACCAAGTCACACTGTTCCGAGTCACGGGTCAATCCTTCTTTTGTGGTTTTGACTCGAGTCAAGTCGAGTCATTTTCAATTCATCACCGAGTCGAGTCCGAGTCCAAGTCACCGTTCAAAGGGTCAAGTCTGATTCATGGTGTTATGACTCGAGTCCGAGTCCAAGGCACAGTATTGAAGTCATGTTCAACTTATGTTTTCAACCCTGCTTGGGTGACATCGAATTCTTTACTTGCCAAACATGGTTATTTTGTCCCTATCTGAGTCTTGGCACATGTTTAATTAGGCAGATAACGGACAGATCTTGGCCTCATTTACCGATGCTACAGATAGACGAGCAGGCTGCCAAAATGATAACATTACTAATCTTGGAACATAAAATCAAATATATGTCTTGTCAATCTGACACAATACAAATACAAGCATTCAGTTTTTATTACGAGCGCATCGACGGCAGCTCACAAATAGCTTATAGAGGACCAACGAATTCATGTCTACATATACTATCTGATAGAGAACCAACGAATTCACGTCTAGATACCAGCTGATGGAGAATCAACAGATGCATGTTTCTGTAGAGGTACAGTTTTTCTTTCACGCTATCAGGTGGTTGACTAAAAAAAGGTTGACTAAAGAAAATGTCAACTATCCTGCTCAGCTCCAGAAATAGTCGCTGGAGCTTTACTTCAGTGCTGATTTACTGTATCTTAGTCGAATTTGTCCTACATTTACCAAAAATTCAAAAAAAAGGACAAAATCTTTAAAAAGGAGATTACTTGTTAAAATTTTTAGATTGCCTAAAAGTACTTAAATTTGGCTCAATTCCGACCTGTACAAAGCACTGCCATGAGAAAAATTTTTTGGAATAATTACAAATTGAGACTTTCGAATTTTACCGGCTACCTCATGATATTGTTAGATCGTGAAAAATGATTCATTGCAAATTTGGCTCAATTTCAACAAGAAGAAGCGAAGTTATTAGACTGGAATATTTTGGATATGATAAAATAGTCGGCTTACTACTATAGCATGTAGTTATATTATATGAAAGAATTTTCCTCTAAAAATACTCCATTTATTCTGAAATCCAAAATTTTCTCCTCTCATATCATTGATTCTACTTTTTAAAATTAAGCCAGAATCGGTGCTCTTTTTATGCAGCTTAATAATAATTTCATCAAAGCTACCAAATAGAATAAAAAAGAAGTTATTTTTGAACAGCCCTATTGTACAAACATCACACAACATTAGCCATTCATTAGTACTCACGTGCACAATGTGCATACCTAACAAAACGTCAAATGGACGGGGGGTATTTTGTGTTTTCACAGATAGCAGATCACATCAATGAGTTACACTTCAAAAATACTTAACCACACTGAAGAGCATTGGATACTCAATCTTTCTAGTCGCTCAAAAATGCAAAGAATCACCACCTTCAAATCTACACATGAACTTGCAGTCTCTTCCAAGTACTTGACCATCTGAGTCTGAGTTATTTCATTGGCTCTAATTGAACTTTGCGTCGACTGTTTGCTTGTTTGAAAAGTATTGAGTACTTGGTTTGCGGAGGATCTATTACCTCTCACTGGATGATTTTGTACAATTCAAAATGCATTGCTACTATGTACCATTGTCTGTTCTTTTTACGGCGGCATATCTGATATCAGGTGAGTGCAACAAAAGCAGTGGTGATAAATAGCGATGTCGGCAGAATTCCTCAGTTGCATTGATCTAACCATTACGATTCGCAAATTTCTTCATCTTCAAGTCATATAAAATATGCCGAGTCAATGACTTGGGTCGAGTCATGCGTAATGACTCGAGTACAAGTCGAGTCAATCCAAATATTGACTGGAGTCGAGTCGAGTCATTTTCCCATTTCAAGAAAATGACTCGTGTCAAGTCGAGTCACAAAAAAAATGTGACTCGAGTCTGACTCGAGTCGAGTCATGACTCGAGTCGTTACAACCCTGGATAAATATTATATTTGTACTTTGACTCCAAATTCCTAATTGCCTAATAGTAACACATCCTCCCAGAAGCTTTTGTTAACCACGTAATTCATTGCTTTCAATTTATAAATCATTAGAAATAGAAATAAATACACCGCCGATTATAGTGCAAACTATTGACTTAGCTCGAGTCATTACAACCCTGGTGAGTATCATCAGCGAACAGTGTGGTGTTCAATGAGGAGGTTTCAAAAATGTCGTTGACATATAGGGTGAAGAGGACTGGTCCAAGTACTGAGCCTTGGGGTACACCACAGGTCACCAGCTGAGAGAGTACAAGGTGTTTGAAATCGCAACCATTCGTTGGCGTCCAGTGAGGTAACTTTTCATGAGCTCAAGTTGTGGACCCCGAAGTCCGTAACGCGCCAATTTTGAGATGAGAATTTTATGATCTACGCAGTCAAACGCTTTTTTTAGATCGACAAAAATGCTACATCCCACATTTCGCTTCTCTGAGATATCATAATACTGTTCGGCCACTGTTGTAGGGCATGAGCGGTTTGGTGTTTGTTTCGGAAGCCAAATTGTTGAGGGGGAAATGGCAGACATTTGGGCGAGGAATGAGGATAGGCGGGAGAGGAGCAACTTTTCGAATACAACCCCGATGCATGGGAGAACGGATATCGGACGATAGTTGGTGACATTAGTTCTATCCTCAGCTTTGTGTACAGACACTACTCTGGCTTTTTTCAGATAGCTTGGGTAGACTTCATTTTCTATCATGAAGTTAATAAAGTGGGCCATATATTGACCGATATGAAAACTCAACATTTTAAAAAATAATGATGGGATTTGGTCATAGCCGACGGCCTTGCGCGATTTCAGTTTGTGGATGACTACTTCGACTTCTTATTTGGTCGTAGGTTCAAGCACAATCGACTGGTAAATCGATCTCACCTAGGACCTGACCGACACAGATTTTGTAATAGAAGAAGCAATATTAGGGCCTACGTTACACAAATATTCATTGAAGTGATTCGCGATGGCCGCTGGGTCTGAAAGTTTGTTTCCGGTATCCGAATTCACAATTTCCGAAACAGACTTGTTGCCTTTTTCCGGTGTAGGAGAGAGTTGAGTCTTGACCATGTTTTTCGAGTGTCATTTTGTGTATGTTGAACAATCTCTCATTGTACTTTGCTCTTGCCTTGGAAATGAGATGCACGGTGCGATTTCTGAAACGTCGAAATCTTTCTCGTTCATGTTCCGAGTAGTTCTTGGTGTCTATTCGGTTATGCCGCCGGTTGCGTTTACGGATAAGTTGAATCAGCTTTGTGGTCATCCACGAATTTCGCTTCGATTTTCGTTGACTTCTCGAAAGGCGCTGTAGAGGTGCAAATTGTTCCAACAGTGATTTGATAGCAGACAAAAACTCTACAAATTTTCCGTCAAAGTTGTTTAACGAGATGTGGGGGATGGCCGATGTTTTAAATTGTTTGAATGCGGCATCATGAAACGCTTCTTCGTCCACTAACTGTCGTCGTTTGCAGAGGTGATATGTTTTGGGGGGTGTACTTGCACATAATACACCTACAAACTATATCCAAGCGATCGCGACTCAAAAATGTATCACGCATATTTCTGACGCGTTACCGTTCGAATATTAACATTCTGATACATTCGTACCGCTCTGACTCGCGCGCTCAAAAGGTGCCAGTCAGAGAGCATGTTCATTGTTGTTGTTGTGATTGAAGATAGAGTGTAGCTTCGGGTTACCATCTTTTGGTTGAACAAATTCCGGACGCTCTTTAGCGCCCACTAGCGGATTTAAAAATGAGGTAAAAGCACATTATCAATCAATATGACGTCCCACCAGCAAAGCTTTGTCTGTCGACTAGAGGTGGTCAATGGTCGTGATCCGGTTCAGGAGTATGTGATTGTGTGTTTCAAGTTGTAACTAGGGCTGAAGTCACATTTTTCCAGCCCCCTCCCACCCAAATAAAACACTGATCTAGGGCCCACCGTAGGATAATCGATGCAACTTCTGGGGGCTTACTAAATGCATTTGGTCGTTGAATGATTTGAATTATTTATATCAATAATATTGGTTCTTCCATATACTACTATATAATTTTCATCCTCTCTCCGCCCACATGACCAGAGTTAGCGGTAGACCTGGTGAAGGATGATGACTTCGAAAATGTAAGGAGCGTAATTGTACACCGCTAAGTCGTGTTCATGTCAAACCGATAGGATTTATTTATCAACCTAATACCGATGCGCACTGCACCACCGAGCTATATAAACACCGCACATCCAGTGGTTTCCAACCTTTTTATGGACGTGACTCTATTTCCTATTTGAAAATGTTCCGTGGTCCAGCTCAAAATTTGATGAGCTGATTACTAATTAAATGTTGACACATTTGTCCAGACTTACTCATGGCCTATTTTGGAAGCTGATTATGTTAAACATATTCGCGAACCCCAGAATAAAGGCAAACTACCCCCCAGGTTCAGAACCACTATCTTTGAATAGAGCATCCAAACGGCCTAAACCGACTCTATGAATACACCGTTATCTTGTAATTGCGATTAGCATTACACAATTTTGTAAATGAATGTTATTTTTATTTATTTTTGATCGCAGTTTTTGCTAGGGTGTTATGCTCCCCATATTAAAACCAACATGACACAAAATCGCTCGCGGCTCGAAAAAAAATTATTGTAGCATAAATCCGCCCAAAAATAATATTGTTTATGTTGATTTACGAAAAAATTATGAGCTTACTTCAGGCATATTCTAGAAATTCCCCCCGGACGCAGTTTTAACAGTGAAATTCCGGACATGTCCGGGAAATTCCG